>JAYMSW010000301.1:0-25161 GCA_036897725.1 Erodium texanum
TTATTGTTGTCATTCAAAAATAGAGGTTCACATCATAAATGTTATCATCTTAAGTAAATGTACTAAATTCGCTACTATTTTTTTATTTTAATATATATATATAATTAGTCTTTAATTAAAACCATCCTTTAAAATAAAAATCAAAAAATTATCGTTCGGTTAGAAAGTACAATATATTATATTAAAAATTATAACATATTAAGTTGAACATGTATCAAAATATATGATTTTTAATACAGTCTCCAATATATTATACTTTTAACCCTTTATGTACGGGACAACCTTGGGAGAACTGGCATGTCCCAATAATAAAACAAAAAATTTATTACTAGGCAGATATAACCGTTTATAAAAATGAAGTTGTTAAGTCTCTCTTGTTAATTATTTATTGTAAAAGTCAATTTACGCAAGTAGAGTAGTAAAGGGAAGAAGTGAAGTAAGAGGAGACAGATCACACGTGTGTTGGACTTTCTCCTTTCGTGTGAAACACAGCCTCCACTTCTTTATTAAATAAATATAAATCGCATATGCTACCCTCACCAGCCGTCCGTCACAACCCAATCTTAACTACCCACGTGTCACCTTCAATCCCATTCACGAATTTTAAGCTGAGGGCGCAGGTTGAGAGAGGGAAGTGCGCACGTTAAATAAATACTTCTTTTTTTTCGAAAAAGAGAAAGAGTGATAGTGGGAAGAGACGAAGAAGAGGGCAGTAACGGTAGACTGTAGCGTTCAAAAATGGAATAGTATTTTTATAAAAGAAGAAGAAAATACTGTACTTGGTTTCTATTAATATATTGATATATGTTGTGATGTGTGTGCCTTGCTTTTGGTCCTTGTTTGATTCCAAGGAATTATTGGTAGTGATTCCATAAAATAATTATTAAATTTATTTTAGACCCACCTTCACTATTATATTTTCACAATTCAACTAGCTCTCAAGCTTATTGGAGAGAGACCGTCCCAAAACAACAACAACAACCAAGGTCGAAACAAACTGTTTGGTTGCCGAGAAAACGCAGCCTAGAAAGTTCATTTCCTCTGTCTTCGATTCCCCACTTGTTGGAAGGGTCGATCATGCGGTTTTGGCGCCAAACTTCGCTGAAGGTTTAAGAGGTAAAAGATGTTTTTTATTTAGAAAAAAGTTTGGTATATCCTAGTTTCTTCATGGTTTGTGTAGATTCATGGCACCAAAGCTAAAAGTTGTTCATTTGAACTTGGAAGGTGAGAGTTTTGTCTTTTATATGGATCGTGTATATATCTGGTATCAAAAGGTTTCTGGGTTAGAATCATTGTTAGGTGAAAGTGTTATATGTATTGATTTGGGTGTTTGTTGGTGGTTATAGCTAGGTTGGTTTATTAGTTGAATTGTGATTGAGAAGATGAACAGCCCCAATACTATTGTGCACGTTGATGCTATGCTTCATCATCCGGTGAGGATCCATATATATACGCCTTGTCGTCGCTTCTTTTTCTTCTGATTGATCTTTCATTTTATCCATCTAGTCATCCTTCATTTCACACGATTCAATGGGTCAAGAAGCAAACAAACCATACGAGAAGGTACAAATTAAGTTTGCTTAACAAGGCATGTTATGCCACGTACCTTTTTGACATGTACATGTTGCAGGTAAAAAGGCGCCTGGCACAGAATCGTGAAGCTGCTCGCAAAAGTCGTTTGCGAAAAAAGGTACAAGAAAGTTCACAATTTGTTATAGTCTGACTCTAGAATCTATTTCAAAGCTCACTTGCCTTGTAGGCCTATGTCCAACAACTAGAGTCAAGCCGTTTGAAGTTAGCACAAATTGAACAAGATCTCAACACAGCTAGACACCAGGTGGAGTTTACATTTTTATTCTATCAAGCATTGCAATGCACTTACTATATATATATACACAATCAATTATAACCCAATGCTCTAAATGTAAACTGTGAATTGATTTGGGTCATTGGATAAGCACTATTCAAGGGTTCTATATACTGATCTAACAGTCCAAATTGTTACATTATAAGCATGGTTTACATAGTGTTGCTCCTACATACATACATCTACATGTTTGTTTGTATCTAATGGAATAGAGATTGTGTAATTGCAGGGCCTTTACATAGGCAGTGCATTAGATACGGGTCCTATAGGATTGTCCGGAACTGTAAATTCAGGTTTGTGCACACTATTTGCTTTACTCTATGACTTACTCTTGACTCTCATTTATTTATGTTGAGTCTTGCTTGCAGGTATAGCTGCATTTGAGATAGAATATGCACATTGGATTGAGGAGCAGCATAGACACAATACCCAGCTTAGGGAAGCATTGCAAACTCATACAAACCCGACAGAACTCCGAAACCTTGTAGACATAGTTTTGAACCATTATTACAATCTCTTCCGCATGAAAGCCGATGCTGCAAAGGCCGATGTCTTCTACTTGATGTCCGGCATGTGGAGAACGTCGGCCGAGCGCTTTTTCCTCTGGATCGGAGGGTCACGCCCATCAGAGCTCCTACACGTAAGCCTTTGCTCAATCGTAGTATTAAGCTGTTTTGTGTTGACAACAATGGTTTTGTGTTTATAGGTTCTGATGCCACATTTCGATCCCCTGACGGATCAACAAATCGTAAGTGTGAGCAACCTCAAGCAATCTTCACAGCAAGCCGAAGACGCTCTGTCTCAGGGAATGGATAAACTGCAGCAGACCCTGGCCCAGAGCATAGCGTCCGATCTCATTGTTGTAGGAAGTTACATGGAAGATGCCATGGAACAATTGGAAGCAATGGAGAGCTTTGTAAACCAGGTAATAACACTTTCTCAAGTATGAGGCCTTTGGTTACCATCCACATATGTACAATAATCACTGATAAAATAGTTGATTTATGTAAGATATATACTTTTTATTAGTAATTTTATATATCTTAGGTAAGAATCAACCTTAATTATAAAAAGTAAACAGTACTGCCTACTTGATTCTGAATTGTTAAGATTGATGTTCATTTAAGTGTATGTGACAGGCGGATCATCTGCGGCAGCAGACTCTGCAGCAGATGTCACGGATCCTGACGACGAGGCAGGCGGCTCGAGGCTTGCTCGGTCTGGGAGAGTACTTCCACCGCCTGGGTGCTCTTAGCTCCCTTTGGGCTGCTCGGCCTTGCGAACCTGCCTAATATAAGGCTGTTCCAACCACTAGAATTACCATAGACAAATTGTAATCATCGGCTGTTGCGGAGAAGGAAATGAAGGGCTAGCTTGTATTTTCCATAGATTGCGTTGCAATTTGCAAATGCGGTATTGTATCAAGCTTTGGGGATGTGTAAATACGATACGATACTAGAATCTGTGTATCCAAAGGAACTTAGGGTATTTTAAGTGAACCTGTGTTGGCATTGAATAGTCTCTCTCTCGAAGAATTCACTTATAAAGCCTTCATGGAGATGGAGGTGATTATCTATTATTCCGAGCCTTGCATGGAGATCGAACATCTATCGTGTGTGAGTCAGTCTAATCGTCAACTTATTTACTATCTCTTATAATTTTTTATTTGATTTCATCTAAATTATTAGTCTATTTGAATTTGTAACAGATAGCTATACTTTTTCAATGTGTAAATCGTCAGACAATTTCAATCTGAAACTCGGTATGGAAAAGAATATCGCAAACACGATCGAAACTGAATATAATTTTTATTGAAACAAACTAGATGGAAAGTACGTATAAACAATATTTATCGCAAACTTATACGTTTCGTTGCCATATATGATCGATCAAATCATGTTAGAGCTTCCGGTGCACCATTCGATTCTAGATTTAGTCATTGTGTTCTAGTACAAATGAGAAACCAAACGGCAGCCCAGAAAAAAAATTCGATCTCAAACTTGAAAACGTTCCCTCTTCATCCTCGACTGAATATGTAAGTCGTTCATTCTAAACTATCATATTATGCAAAATAATGTAATCATACATGATATCTTTAAGGTGGCCATATCTCAAAATCGACCTGGTCAGGAAAGATTCGTTCTACGGTCTTCCTTGCACCTTCTTGGCATAAGGAAACAATGTGTGCTTAACTGGTGTATTGTTTTTACAAAATGTGGCCCACAGAGGGTAAATAGCATCATCCAGATAATAACAAACCCAGCTTGAATGCATATTGTTAACTATGTAGTAGACGGGAGGTTGGCTGCCTAGCAAAAGTTTATGAACAATGGCGGCTGGTGCAAAATGTTGAGGTCCTTGTTATAGTCAGTTACACGAAAACAGGTATGTCATATCCATATGTCATGGGATGTGACAATTTCGAGCAAACGTTGAGGTTGTTGTTAGAATTGGTTATACTGAAACAAATATGTTATATCTACATGTTATGAGATGAACAATTTCGAGCATGAATATTCCTCACTTAATATCTCAATGACACATTTGCAAAATTTCTTTATACTTGAACATAAAAGTTTTGCTTATTTAGACAATTTCATAACAGAATTTGCAATACTACAGTAGTCTAGCTGTCTAAATGGTTACTATGTATTGCTCATACGATGTATATTCAACTTACTACGGCCATAGATTAAGGCGATTTATGTTGTATGCTATGATTCTCATTGGAAGGTAGATAGATGAGTTACTATTTTGGGTGTCCTGAGAAATGTGTTTCGAATCCAATCAATACATGTATGTTCACAAAATATTAATTGAATTTCACATGAACACTAAGAGTTTATATTCAATATGAATGAAGTTGAAATTTTAGTTGTGAATATAATTTGTTTGTAGGTGGTGTGCGTCTCATTCATCATACTGTATACTGTATATGTCCCAACTGTCTGAAGAACAGCCATCCACATAATTTCCGCGCTAATATATTTCCCAGAAAATAGAATAAAAAACAGTGTGTGTTGTTTGGGCAAGATTCAACTGTTGTTTTCTATCAGAATCTCTTCGATTCTTCACCTATCATCTCTCCTCTAAGCTTCTTCAGCTCCATACGCCATAGCCGATTTGGGTTGACACAAACCCTTACTCTTCCAATTCTCTATCAAAAAGATGAGCAATTTCAGGACAATTTGCAGGCCACACACCGTCTTCTCTTCCCTGATTTGTTGCAGACGCCAAGCTCGAGTTCGGATTGTTTCGTTCAGAAACCCCGACAACCCTAAGCCTGGCCTATCGTCCCCATCTCTGTTCGGTCGCAAGCACTTGCGTAGCACCGATTCCGGGTTTCGCGCCAATCAGAGGAGAACGGTGGTTAGGGCTTCTTCCAATTGGTCGGAACAGAAATCTCCCTATGAAACTCTCGGTAATTCTGTTTTCCTTGGTTGCGTGTTTGGTTGCTGAGAAAACCCAGTTGGCGAAAGTTTGGAATTTTTCTGTTTTTATGTTACTTGGCTAAAATAGTCAAGTGTTCATTCTAGTGACTGGTTCTACATAATTGTTGAATTATTATTGTCCTGTTCTGAATGCAGAGCTAGAAAGGGATGCTGATGAGGAGGAGATAAAGGTTGCTTATAGGCGGCTGGCCAAATTCTATCATCCAGATGGTTTGTTCCTCAATCTTGATTGTAATCAGTTTCAAATTGCTCAATTTCATATGAATATTGGCTGCAAGATGTGACAATGGAGATATTCCTAGGAAGAAATATGTTTAGGAAGTTGGTTTTCTTTAAACTAGCTGTTTGTTATACATTTAAATCATGTTAGTGTTTCGATAGACATTGCAGCAATGAGAATCGCCGTCTCTTTTGTGTGTAAATGAGGGGAAATGTAACCAAAGCTTACCTGGTCAAGTGCTTGAATCTTTGCTTCCAATTAAAAATGCATTATTAGGGTGCATCCTATGATATCGGACTGCCCACAACATGTCGACTACAGTGCATAATAACCTTAACCCATCATCAAAGGAAATTTTAGAAGAAAAGGTGAAGATGATGCATTTGTTTACCTTTATATGTTCAAATTATTGCAAAGCTGTCCATCGGGCCAGAAATAAAATAAATCCATCTTATTTATGATGTGCTTTTCGATGCTATAAAGTTTCTTGTTGGAGTACTTCCTGCACTCCGTTGGGAATTTTAACCGTTCCATTCTGTTTGTCCATTACTTTGGGTAGTGTCATGTGCCTGAACTCATAGTAATCATTTTCTATAAGAAAGTTCAACTGATCCTGTTTGTTCATTTTGTAAGTCTATGACGGTAAAGGAGCCCTCGAGGAAGGGGAAACTGCTGAAGCAAGGTTCATTAAGATTCAAGCTGCTTATGAGTTACTCGTGGATGAGGAGAAGCGCAGGAGTTATGATAATGATAACCGAGTAAACCCAATGAAGGTATGATTTCTAATTTATCTAACGTAATCCATTGATGCCTTGTTTTGAACGAAATAACACCTATACGTAACATTCTTTGGGGAGAACTGAAGTGATTGGATCTCTAATTTGTGTGCTGATTTATATTTTGATTATTTGTTGCTTGCCTATCTCTATTTCATCGTGGAACTTGATGATACTGCTTGTAAGATGTTAATGCTTCTTGTTCCTAGTAGCACATTATATTTATAAGATATAAAATTCATGTTGTGTACCGTTGAGTACTATTGAACAACTTGTGTTTCTTGAAATAAAAGAAGTGTTAATCTTGCCATTTGAATCTAATGGCACCTTTATTTTCCTTTTCTCCCAGGCATCTGAAGCGTGGATGGAATGGCTTATCAAAAAACGAAAGGCTTTCAATCAGCGGGGTGATATGGCCATCGCTGCTTGGGCTGAGCAGCAGCAACGTGAGCTGAACCTTCGTGCTCGCCGTCTTGCAAGATACAAGGTGACAGATATTTTCAAATGCTTTTGTAATGGGTTAAATATTCCTCGTGATTGTGCTAATGCTTGGACAACTCAAGTTACATGATAAATTGCTTCACTTTTAGCTGAAACAAATGCAACAACTGTTGAATCCTTATGTCATCTGCATTTGCCAATCATCATTTGTCAAAGGTTGTGTATTTGGATTGAATTTCAGATGGATCCAGAGGAAGAGAGGAAAATCCTTGCAAAAGAGAAAAAGGCATCGCAGGAGTATTTCTCGAATACTCTGAAGCGGCATACACTTGTCTTAAAGAAAAGGGACTTGATGCGAAGGAAAGCAGCGGAAAACAATAAAGACCTTGTCAGCAAGCTTTTAGCAGCCGAGGGTCTTGAGCTTGACACCGATGATGATGGTTAAAAAATTTATGCAAAGAGTTCCCCTCTACTGTTTACTAGCATATGCTGATCCATATTTCATTGTTCAGAATCAGAAAGAAATGCTCTGTATAATAATATGATGATCCTTGGAAAAGTTGAAGAAATGGATGAAAATGGTATGTACATGCATATATTATAGGAACAGTTGCAAAAAAAGTGTATTGAGGTATTCATGTCTTAGAGATCAGAGCTCTCTTCTTTAATTTATTCCAAAATAATGATTTTTCTCTTTAAAAAATAACAAGTAGAAAACAAACAAAAAAGTACCTTGTAATTGCAAAGAGAAAGAAAGTTTATGGAGTGACGATTTTAATTTTATATTTTTTGTGTTTTGCTCATTGCTTAAAAAAAATAAATGTAGATTTTTTATTTTAAAATAAATTTACACATAATGCAACAAAGAGGCAAGTTAAAGACATAAGACATTCTTTTTACAATTATTAAAAAAGGGGTTACAATTTGTCAAAAACTAATACCTCTACTTTTTTACAATTATCCTTACATTATACATACGATCTCTTTCTTTTCTGGGGTTTTTTTTCCAGTAAAGATGCATTTAAGCTTCCTATGAAGTAATTATCATAAACCATTCCTCAACTTCTTTATTAAGATCAGACACTGTGTATCCATGAATGAATTCGTATCTATTGCCGAGTATTTTTTTTTTGTTCCTCATTTTTTTTTGTTGAGGTTCAGAATGATACAAAGCATAGTACCAAGCAAAAGAATATAAAGAAAATCTACTATGGTTGACCAAAACATGTTCAAGTCACGGTTGCCTTGCTTTAGTTGCTAGCTTCTCCTTCACAATGCTCTTCTTGGCCTCTCAGCCCACTGCAGCTACAGCTGGAAGTGGTGGCAGGGTCTCAACAACATTAAAACAGCGGCCACAAAGTGTGGAATGTTCTGGAAACGAACCAACTTGGGGAGAATAGTTCCAGCATCTTTCACATTTTGACCCTTCTGCACGTGAAACACCAATCCAAACTTTGCCCCCTCCTTCAATGTCATACTCTCCAGTGTGTGGAATGGTTTGAATCATTTCATTATCAGAAGAAACAACCTCAACCTGTATTGTATCACATATATGCTTTCATATCGCATTTCAAAGTACGGAATAGACCTTCACAGGCAATAGATTTTGGAGTCACGTCAATATATGTACCTGAGATGTTATGAATATGCGAGGCAATGTGTCTGCTTCATTGCTGAGTGCACACATTTCCCGCAATCTAGAGTCAAGGTTGGGATCAGATGTATGGACATAAACTTTTGCATCTAGACTGGACCCAATCAGCTTCCCACTACGAGCAATCTCCAAAACCTTATTCACCTCTGTTCTCAGCTGTTAAAAAGTGATCTTAAATTAGAAACATGTAAGTAGATGAGGAAATCCTTGATTTGTGTTAGTTGGTCATTGACACATGAAAAGAGGAATACTACCTCGAGAATTTTCCCCCAGAAATCAATTTCTTCAGAAGGAAAAGAAAGCCAGGTTTCATTTGCTGCGGGCCATCTTGAGTCAAAAACATATTTTGCTACAGAACCGTCTTCAAGGGTATGGTGAAAAGGAAGGTTTTGCCACACATCTTCAGCTAAATGAGGTAATATTGGAGCAATTACCCTTACTATCGACAGAAGATGAGCTGCAAGAACTGTTTGGCAACTTTTCCTTGTAAAGCTTGATGTGCCCCTAAAGTGTGTGTAGAGAGCCACATCAAAATCATTAAACTTGGACCATGAAAGTTGAGACGATTCTCTTAGGAATTTAGGATCATGCACACCTTGGCTATAAACTAAGGAAAATGTTTAGAAAGAAAAGAATTTAGGCAATGCTGCAATGGAATTTGGAGCAAGGAAAATTTACCCAACATAGAGTCGATCTTTAGCCACATCGAAATAGAAATTGGATAGATCAACAATGACAAATCTTTGTATTGTCTGAAATAGAAAAAGAATAGTAGATTTCCTGAAGATACCTTAGAAAAAACATATCGAACTTTAAACAAATAATTTCAGATGAATCAGGGCGATTAGATGGTAATAAATAAAATTGAAGCGACCAAAATGGTATTGGTTGGATTGAGTTTATATAAGAGTAAATTTTACCTGGAATATTTTGAAGAACTGATAGTTTTCATAGTTCTCCCTGACATTCTTGACAACAGTTTCAAGCTGAAAGAGTGCATGCTGATCTATCATGGGAAGATCCTGATATGAAACGGCATCATCAACCTGTGAATAGAACAATGCATAAATTAGAAGAAAGCAACAGTGAAAAGTATGCTACTATTTAAAGTAATAACTGGCAAAAATAACAATTTTTGGCACGCGCAAAAGCTCTTGCGTAAAGTTGAACATACTTTCCAATCATGCAGATTTGCCAAGAGGTATCTTAATGTTCCTCGCAGCTTCCTGTAAATGTCAGACATTTGCCTGAGGACTTGAGAACCAATCATTACATCACCTGTATAGTCTACACTAGAAACCCAAAGCCGCATGACATCAGCTCCATAGCCAGGTTCATCCTGCCAGTTAAAGCAAAATTGTTACCCCCAAACTAAACCAACACAAAAATATGGGTATTAAATACACACTAACCTTTTGGTTTTTCCCTCCTTCGATCACAGTACGTGGGTCGACAACATTGCCCAAAGATTTGCTCATTTTTAAACCTCTCTCATCTAATACAAATCCATGTGTTATGACACCAGAATATGGAGCCCTTCCTGAAGACAAACATAAGTGTCAGTGGCTTCTCACTGATCCAAACTAACATTTCAGTTAATCTTGAGCTAGAGCTCTTCCCTATGAACATCCAACAGACAACCGCTTTATGTCAGAGTTACATTTTAAAATTACATATCCAGATGCTCACTACCTTCTGTTGCAACACTAGTTAACAAAGAACTTTGGAACCAGCCGCGGTGCTGATCTGAGCCTTCAAGGTACAGATCAGCAGGAAAACTAAGGTTCTTCCTTTTTCCTAGCACAGCAGCCCAAGAAGAGCCTGAAATGGAAAAAACGAGTCCCAAAAAACGTTGTAAGTTAATATAATGTTGAGACTTGAGATATACAACCAAACTTACGGGATTCAGAAGCTGAATGCAGGTATCAAAACGCATGTAGTAACGTGTAAAAATATCAACAAAATATGACACCCCTGGTCTCTATTACTATTTGTATCATCACCAGTGGCACTACTTGACCTCACAAGTCACATGTTCAGTTATATCATAACTGAATATAAATCTGTACACTCTTGGAAGCTGGTTAAACATGTTCATTTTTGAAATGTCTCACATTAAAAAATGTGGATTTGGTGACAACTTGATATACTAGTTTTCTTTTTTTAAGCTAATAGATTAAGCTTTGGGGATGGAGTAAGTTCAACACTACTAAAGAATCACCCAAAAATGGGTGATGCGACCCTCTGAAATATTTTCACCAAGTCTATAACACATCACCCAAAAAGAACCCTCAGCTTTAGCACAGCTATTATAAGCCAAAGTAAAGACTTGAAAAGGTTAATGAAAGAAATGGTTGGGAATTCTGTTCTAAAGTGCCAAAACAACTGAACTTTTGTCATCCCCATCATGCCAAGCATCGTAAGCAATACACAGCATGTCTATGAGATGCTCCAAAAGTCAAAAGAAGCATCTAATACCATTTTGAAAATGCAGTGTCCACCGAAGATACGAAAAGGAGATAGGGTGAAACTCAACTGAACAATAATTATTCTCTGATGTCTAAATTGAATTCAAACCTAGAATTCTCCACAACTTTTCTCAACTGTAATGGTATAAATTGTGTAAATCACAAAGAAAAAAGTGACAGTAATTCACCTTTTTTATCAGCTGAAATATTTATTAATAAAAAAGAGGATCCTTTCCCAAGAAGGAAAAGAGGCCCTCTTGTCGAAAGGCATACAGAGGACAGTGTCTCACCTTGCCTTGACTATTCATCATACTTAGAACTGCAGAAAAATGAGTGCATGAAAATCCTAATCCACCAAAATCATATGTCTTCTCTCATAACATACACATGTACCAATATACACTCTGCATATATAACTTCATTGATTTCAAGAGAGATCCACTATATTGCTAAGGTTCAAAGGAGGCCAAATCCCCGGCAAAAGATCAAAATTAATTTAAAAGTCATTATACGGACTATGGTACCTGAATCAAACCAGACATCCATTGTGTCAGTCCCCTTCTCATACTGAGATGCTTGATCACGATACTTCTCAGGAAGTAGGTCCTCCACTTTCATGTACCACCACGCGTCACCACCCTTCTGTGATATTATTGCTGTCAACACAAAGACCAAAGACTGAATGTCTTAGCATAAGCTCACAGTATAGCCCAAGAGTGGGGAAAGCAATTAGGATAGGAGGACTAGGCACTTAACCAGCAAGAGAAACAATCAAGATTTGGAAGTCTTGAAATGGATAGTTAGTGACTAGACGAGGACAAGGAATTGAACATATCATAAATTTATGCTGACTGCCTGACTTTGAAATGAGTACTAATAATCTTCAATTTTAGTGGTAGACAAAATTGAGCATGCAAGAAGGTAATAAGGAAGGTAAACCACTAATTCTTAAAGCTCTTACACTGGATATGATCAATGGTCTCTTCATTCATCAGAGGTTCCTTTGACTGTAGATGGTAAAAGACTGGAATTGGAACACCCCAAGTCCTCTGTCGTGAAATGCACCAATCTGAGCGGCTAGACGTCATTGTAGAAATTCTGTTTTGTGCCTGAGCAATTGAGCATGCAGTTATAGGTGGAAAAGCCTAGTGATATGTATGCCTTTTCCATTGGCAAAGGAAATAATTTTAATGAAATAAGAGCAACATGTATAGATGGTTTTCTAAATGGAAACCGAAGCAAAGAACCATTAGTATAGCCATCAACTCGAATCTTTTAAAAAATAAGTTGAAGGATCAAAAAGCATCATTGAAAGGGGTACCAACGCAGAATCCAAGATCTATCGAGTTCCCACACAAGAGGTTCTCATTACTTTTAAGGCCAGATGCAATCATGAATTTGAGTCAACAATGAATCCAACAAGCATACACCAGCAGAGTCAGAGAGAATCCTACAGTGTTCAACTTCGACCATCCTTTTAGTCATAATCAATCTGTACTGGCATAAAGCATTCAGCAAACCCAAGGATCCGAATTCCAATCTTTGAGATTTTATTTGAAGTTATATGACTCAATCTTGCAACTAACTTACTATTTCTAGCCAACTAAATATATCATGAATTAATCTTCAAAAGAATGAACTGTTGCTCTGCCTATGGGGAGACAAAAAATCCCGAAAAGGTTAATATACGTTGAACAATCAGGTCACGTAAATAGACACTTAAAGTGAAATCATACTCAAATCATAAGGTTCCTATATTGTTTCCTATTTAGCATAGGACTATTCCCTATATAAAGGGATCATCAGTTGTAATTCATAATCAAGCTCTCAATCAATAATACATTCTATTTCAGAATTCAACAATAAGGGTCAGGTAAGAGTTCACGAGTTAACTGAAACGTTAAGAAAGTTTAAGAAGGCAGAATAGCATCTAGTTTTCCATTCCAGCTGAATTTCTACCAGAACTTGTATGTACTGGGCCTAATTATTGAAAAACCTAAAGAGCTATGCAAGCAAATCTTGAATACCTTCAATACAGTCGAAGACAAATACCTGAGGAGGAACCCATTTAACATGGCCTATTGCGTCCATAGCAGCCTGGCGAAAACCTTCCACAGATGCAAACCATTGCTCGGTTGCTCTAAATATTGTAGGCTTCTTTGTTCGCCAATCATATGGATATTTGTGTCCTTGATAAGACAGAAGATGTAAAGGTTTTAAGGACCACCATAGCTGATTTGCATAATTGGATAATCAACCAGAGGTCTCTCAGCGTGTAATATACTGGCAAAGGAAGAGAATAGGGCTATACCGTACGACTCTTCTAGTATAAGAGAAGAGTGTTCGTCCAAGTACTGAACAACAGCAACGTTACCATCCCCAAGTACATCAAGCCCGGCAAATTTCCCAGCTTCTTCAGTAAACTTCCCATCATCATCTACTGGGGAAAGTATAGGCAGCCCATATTTCAGTCCAGTCACATAATCCTCTTGACCATGACCAGGAGCAGTATGGACTAATCCAGTTCCAGTTTCCGTTGTGATATAATCCCCTCCTATGACCACAGGGCATTCCTTGTTATCTACAGGATGAGCATATCTGAAATAATAATTGCAATTATACCTCAGCATATACAGCATTGCTACTGTTTCAGTAAACAGAAATTGAAATGATAAATAAAGGTATCGATGCAACAGCAGTTTATTTCTAGTTATATAGATGTACATAATTATTGTTAAGGCCTCCAACCCAAAACCAATTATCAATGACTGGAGAGGTCCATAATACTAAACTAGCAGGGTGTAGAAACAGGTTAATGCTCCCTCTCATGTGTAGGCCAGAAAACCTTAAAAGCTACGTGGGATTGAGAAAATGATGTTAACAACATAAGTGGGCCTACTCCAGAAGTAAGCATGTTTTGCAATTATATTATAAAAATGATTCAACTACAAGGTTGAGTGGTATAGAAAATCCAATAACAGTCGTATGCTCCAAAACAAATATAACTGGTTCCATTTGTAACCTGCAGTTTTCAAGATCTGATCCAGACAATATCTTCTTGATAACAAGCTTGACCCCCCACTTTGATTCTAATGTTGGTACAAGATCAGATGCTACAATTAGGAAAGGCTTCTTTTGTTCCTTTAGAATATTTCCAGGCCTTTTCTTCTTGTTTCCAGCAGATACAGAAGCATCTTCTATGCCTGACTGTAGTTCAACTACAGCATATTGAAGCTTGGCATTCACTGCAACGGCTGGATGTATAAAAATGGTAAAAATGTTACAACATAAAATTTCAAAAATTAGTAGAGAATGCAAGAGAGAGCAACATAGATACATGTTCCCTCAACAAGGGTGCACAGACAACCTGAAATAATCAAAACCTAAATATGCAAATCAGCAGTAATTTACAATAAAATGTTTTCAGTCACAAGCAATGGGCAGGAACATATATATATGGAAGAATGCATTTGTCTATCGACTCTACCGAACTAATTGGTTGCTTTAAAAGGAGCAGCATTCTATAGAGAATAATCCCAACTTTCAAAAGGCAACAACTTTACCATTGTGCCAGGGTAGAACCCTGGTACTTGGCTGCTTTTTGAATAAATAATAAACATGTATATAGGTTTTAAAGACAGACCCTACCTAAAGCTCAAGCTAATGGGTGGAGGCCCCAATATGCTTATAAGGTGGTCACTAAATCCACATTCTTCCAGTGTGAGGCACTTCAACACTCCCCCTCACGTGCGGGCCTCACACGTGGACCAACAATATATGACCGGGGAGGAAACAAAAGGTATGTTTCCAGATGAAGGCCAGAATTTAATTGATATGACTAATAGTTTCTACACACTCAAATCTCACATATAGATCAATGACTTCAAAAGATATAAACTGATTCGGATAAAAATTTCCAATCTCTACCCTGATTTAGAAATAAACATAAATTATTTAGTTGTACTTAAACATGGATTGGAATGATATGTAATTGCCTTCTAAACCTACCATCTACAACCCTATGCCTAGTCATCACAACATAAGATCCATAATTATCAACATAGTACAAGATGTAGAAACTCATAAATAAGTAATTTAGGAAACTAAAAATATTGTAGAACATTGCTAACATAGAACAAAGAGAAGCCTACCAGCATTGGCTGGAATTGTCCAAGGAGTTGTAGTCCATATGGCCACACATAAATCTGGTAAGAACTCTCCTAATAATCCACTCGAAGATGGAGATGCACTCACCAATCTAAAGGCGACGTATATGCTTTTTGAAATATGCCCTTCAGGATACTGCAAGGAAAAAAATTGGCAACTTACAAATTCTGTAAGAGAAAAGCCTCATTCTATTAAATTTGATATGTTTAACAAGTAACAACTACATTAATACATGCTGGATAAACGAAAACAGAAATGATGCACCAAAGTTACTAAATCATAGTCTGGAATGCCAATCAACTGGATCTGAAGACATCTTTAACCATTACTAACCAAAGGACATGCAGAGAACAGTAATGAAGTGGAATTTGAACAAACAATAGTATAATTCTAAATAACTTCAATACATTTGAAGTAATCAATAAACGTTAACTCACCTCCAACTCAGCCTCTGCTAGAGCTGTACGTGATGAGGGGCTCCAGTGAACTGGCTTCCTGCCTCTATAAATATATCCTTGAAGTGCCATCCGGCCAAACAGCTCAATCTAGCAGGCGGTATCATTTACAAGAAACAATGTCCAAGTGAATCAACCACAAATAACATCAATGCTTACCCAGAAAACATAAATGCGGGAAGAAGTGTAACACACAGAAACATTTCCTTCCCTTCTGCAACGTAGATTACATCCACAACTATGTAAAGACAGTCAGATTGTGACAGATAAGTTATTTATACACTTCTTTACGCTTACAGTCAAGTTTTTACAGATCCCTACGTTTATAGCTTTGATAAATTATCATATCCTCCACATTTTACTTGAATATTCCTACAAGTCGTAGCAAAAGAACAAAAAAAAAAGAATATTGATTCAGATGAGAGAAAATTGTGAAAGGGTAGAAATTACTTTTAGCTTTAAGCACACACATCGAATGTAAATATCAACACACAAAGAAGAAGAAGAAGAGTAAACACAGTGCAAAGCAGTACCAGATACCTGAGCAGCTTCATATTCTGGATCAAGAGTTAGATAAGGAGCACTCCAGTCCGCCCATACTCCATAGCGCTGCAAACATTCAGTGAACAATCTTAATGTGCATAACTGTCTACCCCGTAAAAATAAATCACTCTGATCTGTGGTGTGGATACAAAAAATTCAAACATCTAAATAATATTATAAACTGAGATTTACCTGAAATGATGCCATCTGAGTTTTAACAGTGGCTTTGGCAAATTTTGCAGCTTTTGCTCTCAACTTTATTGGTGTGAGATCCTTCCGAGCATCTTGATCCAATGATTGTAAAACTGAAATAATTAAAGCGCAACCAAGTTACTCATAGTATGTTATGCTGCTCAAACAAGAAACAAACTCTGCCTATGTCATAACTGAAATTAATAAACATAATAAGAAGCATATGGATTTTGAGAGCTTTACCAACCATAGTATGAACACAATTTTTTTCCATCACTTTTCTAGAAGGCTAATCTGTTCAGTACTTAAGATGAATGTTGCGGTGTTAACTTTTTTTATTTCTACAAAAGCAGACACCTTATGATGTCTGCTCACGACACAGTGGATGATATTAACAAAGTATAATCACGGAGTGTTTATGAAATAACAACACTGAAGGAAAACTGCTCTCTTAGCAAGAATACTACTAGTGTATGCCATCACAAACTGCTTTCATCGGGTTTTTAAGAGTACAACATCACAAACTACACTAATGACTCCAAGCAAATGTCATCATTCTACAAGCCAATTAAGAATAAACCTCTAAGAGGATGGCTTTCAATGTATTTAGGTCAGTTTCTAAGAACAAATAAGTGATAAGAAATCTCTTAATAACATTTTTCATTTGTTCTGAACCAACAAATTGAGGTACATATCACAAGCAACCAACAAATCGAGTTCAGTTAGTTTTTGCATAAATAATCAAGACATTGTATACGTTTAGTTGAACTTGCCTTTCAACTCAATGGGTAGACCGTGACAATCCCAACCGGGCACAAAATGAACTTTATAGCCTTGAAGAAGCTGTATAAATAAACAGATAAATAAAACACGGAAGGCCATTTGTGAAATTGCACCATCGGTCAACATAAAAGCAAATGTCAAAAAATAATGTGTGCGATAATATAATTTTATTTTGGTTCCAATATCTATTGAATGAGAGGCATATACCTCAACAACTCACATTGAGGGTTATGGGTAGATTTGTTTTCAATTTTAAGGCGGAGAACTATAAACTTGTTAAAATGGAGAATTTATTTGACATCAGTAAGTTTGTGCATAGAAAATATTTGAGATATAACATCCATCCAATTGGATACCAGGCAATAATCTAAGTCCTATTTTTCCTAGAAGGCCTGTTAGCTGAAACCATAACTTTTTTTTACCAAAGAAAGCATCTACATGGAAAATGATCCACAGATAGTATTCATCATCAAATAGGATACCAGTCTGCTAACTTATATTCAAAAATATAAGTTATTCTGCAGATGGAGTCCCCAGCCAAGTGTTGGAAGGAGATATATAATTTATTAGTATTATTCCAAAATTGGAAATCACCTGAATAGGAGAATGTGATTTTGTTAGGCACGGGTATCAACTATTAAAACTCTCAACGTGGTTCATAAAGGCCTTCACAAAAATGCATAGCAAAACCTTTTAACCACAAATGGTTAAACTGCAGTAATGAATGAATTATTAGCTTATCAGTAAACAAAAGTTGAATAGATGTTGGTTGATCTATACTATTTTAGACTCAAGTCAAACACATGGCAAATTGTTACTTTTTCAGTCCCAATATCCAACTTGGTGACTCCAACCTATGTCAGAGCAACCACAGCTCCAAAAAATTATCACATATATGCCCTGACTAAAGAAAGGAAGTCTAACTCAAAGATATGAAACTGAAGTATCTTCCTCTATCTCTATTGTTCTATGCAGCTAATTGTGTGCATATATGCAGTGGATGAGCATACAAAAATAGGTGCATTCATCATGTATGTGCAAAAAAAAATGCTACAATATAAATAATAATACAAGGCGAGTGAAATAATGTCAAATTGAGGAGGAAAACAGACCTTATAGCGATTAATAATGTCTTTTAATATCTTATTTAGAGCATGACCCATATGAAGATCGCCATTGGCATATGGTGGACCATCATGAAGAATGAAGTCTCCCTAACCAAGTCATCTGAAAAGTCAGCAACTAAGTTCACAAAACTATGCAAATTCAGAAGGAAATAACGAAACTCACCCCATTATTTCTATCAACCAATCTTTTGAACACTTGATTGTCATCCCATAATTTTTGAATTTCAGGCTCCCTTGTCACGGCATTTGCCCTCATGCCAAATGTTGTTTTGGGGAGATTAACTGTGTGTTTGTACTTCCCATCATCTTGTTTTGCCCCTGGATGATTTCAAGTCAGTGAAAGTAATTAAGAGCTAGAGTTCCCCATTTCTTCCTAAAGGTTCTATTTGGCACACTAGATGTGATTGACAGGATATGATGTGATATTGTACAGGAGAATAAAACATGAGTATATATTACTCATATCATATCTGCCTCTAAGCCACCCGTGTACGCAGGGTATAATAGATTAGATATAAGTTTATAAATGCATATAACAAACCTAAGATTTGAGCAGGTGAAGAAAAAAGAAAAATACAACTTGAATCGTATCCAGTATCTAGTTCACCAAAACAGCCAACAAAAATTGAGTAGAGGGATAAGTACATTTTGATCATTTCATATTTCACCCCCAGTTATATGTGGCTTAGTACGTAAACTTTAGTTGCAATCATATCAAGCCCAGATGAACCATGAATGCCAATCACAACCTACCCTCCCCCATCAAGTGCCGTCATCAGTTTTCCAAATGCAAGTCTAAGATAGGTTTTCTAGAGTCAGCTTGTTATTATTCAGAGCCAGAGTAACTCCTTGCATTCTATGATTCACAAGCTTGTCCTGTTAATGTCCATTAATTAATTACTCCCTCTGTCCTGCCCCGAAATAAATGCCCTACTTAGCTTATTAGAAAATTTAAGGATTAGTGGAGTTAGCGCTTGACGTTCCACCACATGCTCCCAAATAGCTTTCATGTGCTAACCCACTATGTGTATATAACTAACTCAAATGAAGAATATTGCTGATGATAATTCATTCATAACTAACTTCCTAATCAATGAAATGATAATCCTAGTCATTATACAACAATCAACCCTCCAGATGTTGCATGCCCAGACAACATATATTTTGAAAGAGTCTACAACCATAACTACAGCTTGAGAAATTTAAACCAATACGAACCTTCTGCTGCTTTCTTCGCGGCCATTACAGGTCCTCGAGATCTTCTCTTTGAAGAAAAACGGAACTCGTCACTGGAATTGGTACAATACTTTGCCACGTTCAAGAGGGAGAAGAATTTGCCCGAAGAGTTTCGTCTTAAATACAGTAAGCTAACAGAAGTAGTCCTAAATGATGAGCAAGTTCTTTGTGACAAGACCTAAAGATAGACATGTAACAGAGCTTATCATATTCAACTTAAAACATAATATCATCAAATACAAAATTTAAACCAACAAATAAAACAGACTTTTTAAACAGTGAAGCCAATAAGAGAACCGAACTCCACCACAGATTTGTTAAATTAAACAAAGTTCCGAAACCATGACAGGGCATGATTTGGATACCAAATCAACCCAAATAAACAAAAACGCGTGAATAAACAGTGAATTAGATACCAAACCAAGTCAAATAACGTCACAAACAGGACACAGAATCTAACACAACCCTAACTCATACCTCAAAATGAAACACCCACCAAAAATCATCCATCCATTAACAGCAAAACCCATTTCATCACAAAAAAACACGACCATTGATAAAGAAAAAATGAAGTAACTCCGGCAATGTGAGAGCGCAGAAATTTGATTGCAGTACAAAGAACACAAAACTGCAAGCAAACCAATAGAAACAGCAGAGTCTGAAGCAAACCTTGCAAGGAGAGGTTTGCATCATCGCCATAGTTGCTTCTCTGGAACTGAAACCGGAAGAGTTTGTGGCCAACGATTTGAAGAGAGACGCGCTCATACCTGCTCCGAATCGTTCATTGGCAGTGGCTGCTGAACACTACTGTTCGAAAGAGAAGAACTTGCGGATAATAAAAACTGAACCTCAAGACCTCACACTCGTACAACTCTGCGTCAGGATTTAATCTATGTTGAAATAAAAATGAAAACAACTGGTAAATCGAACACAACGTGAATCGAACCCGCGATATTCTGACCCAAACGGGCCGACCCGAATCATAAAGAGGCGGAGTGAGAAAGCTCCCTATACAGATCTACAAAACGAAGATGCAGGCCTAAAGAATTGGGCTAGGCCCTAAAAGCAACCCTAAACATAAGGACCAGCCCAAACCTATCATCCAAATGGCACACATCAATTTACTTTCAAATTCCAAATTTGTCCTTCTCTCTTCTCTTTATTTTCTTTCTAGGGTCGATATGATTACGAACGGCTCTGGACCTTCGGGAGGTCAGAGCTTCGGCCGCCTTAAATACATCTAAAGTACATTTTTTAAAATTAGATTGAGGCTTAATAAAAGCATAATCGTGGGCCTAAAAAGAAGCCATCCAAAAGAACTCAACCCTACAAACCTATTGCTAATCAAGTCATCCTATTTTAGTAAGCATGAATTTTTATACGTATAAAGTGTTTCTAATTTAAAAACAAACAGATTAAGAATTCAAACACTTAATAGAATAAGATTTTTTATCCGGCACATAAATTTAATTATGTCAAATTTCTCATATCCTTTCATTAATTCCATATACGTTTGTTTGTGTGTTCCACCCTCGCACCGAACCCTCGCACCTTTGTTGAATGATCTTGGCTTTCGGCTGAGGTATTGGATATACTTGTTATGATAAGAACTTGTTTGGACCATCTCATATCATCAAATGGGTTGTACTATGTAAATAACTCATTACAAAAATATAGGTTATCAAAAACAATTATGATCGAGATATATTAATAGTTATTCTCGTGTAATAATTTACAATGACATACATCACGATCAGATTTATATAGATATCATTGTCCAACCCAAGGTTTTGAGCATGCTTCATACTGCCCACTACATAGAGTTGTGTAGTAGATACATTACATGGACATGATCTAAGCCTTATGTATTTTGATATTAGTAAAAGAAGAAGATGGTAATGATGAACAAAGATTACAATCATGAAAAGAAAAAGGAAAGTCACTTAAGAGGGGCTAAAAGAGACTTCTAAATTTGCAAAATTTTAGAAGCACCTTCTTTAAGAGAAGGAGAGGCCAAAAGGAAACCTATAGCTATGTAGTGGAAAGGAATCCTCAAAGTGGGGATGGATGTCTTTTTATTTATTGAGTTGAACCAACAAAGCAAAAGAGAAAAGACCATTTTGTTGCTCTAACTAACCATCATAAGTGTTAATATTAGCCCAAGGTTGGGTAATGTTTTTCTTTTGTTAATTAATTTTGTAATAGGGTGCTTAATTCTTAATTTATCATGTCTCGTGTGAATTATATGTACATTGTTCATAAAATATATGTGTATTACATATAATGTATATGTAATGTTATAGTATTATTTTCGTTTTGTAAAAAAAAATGTCGTATATATTATATCGCTTTAAGCCTTTGCATTGGTTCGACCACTCCTCTAAATATGTACAAACTATAGTTTCTATTGTAATATATGAAATAAATAAATAATATTGTCACTAATAATTATTAGGTGGGCCATAAAAAAAAATAGAAAAATGCACTTTAGAAGGTTGGGCACTCTAATCCTAAACTAAAATTCTGCAGTTTTGGGCTTGCCAACTGTCCCATACCTACCTACTTAGGCTTTAGATTTTCATTTCATTTTTCTTTTTCTCTCTTGCCAAACAGATCACTCATTTAGTTGCCATCTCATAATTAAAACAGTCACATGATAAATTCACTTTTAGTAGATAACACTCATCATTTGTCATCCTTTATAATTGTTTCTCTCAATCTTGCACATTTCTTCCATTTAAATGGATTGGAATCCATTACTCTACCAGACTTCTTCTTTTTCTCAACAAAACGGTAATTAGATTTAAAAACAATTACGGTGTTACCCATTTAAATTTGTAATAAGTTTATATGGATCAATCATATATAATTACAAGAAAAATGATATTGTATCCTATCATTTTCAATAGTTAATAGTTTGAGGACTATGATGGAAGAATACAGTTGTCCATCTAACAGGCCATTAAGAGGACAATGAAACATTCTCCCAAGAAAGAGTTTTGTTGGGAAGATCACTACTATATTGAAAGGGATGTCCTCAACCATATCTAACCCTATTATTTTGCTCTATTTAATCTTTACCATGTCTTCCTTTCAATAGACCCACATTCACATGCGTATTATATTTATGTTTAATAAGTTATACTTATATCGGGAGTCTTCATATATCAGGCTAAACATTCAAACAAGCAGACTTTAATATGTTATCAAAACATAATAGATATTAAATGAACAAAAGAGGACGGGACGAATAGTTGGGTGAATAGGGTTTTACCTTTTCTTAAAATGGGTAACAAAAGTGGGCATGTATGATTATCAAAGAAAGGGCAGGCAAAGGGTTAAGCAGCCAGATTCTAAATATATAGTTACCAGTTGGTGCTGGGCAGGATTTGGAATCAAAGTGGTCCTATTTTATTTGTTTTGGCAAAAACGGAAAGCTAGTTGCAGCAGCTGTGCTCAACTTCCTCAATATGCTTTCCATTCTCATCCTTCATTTTTTAAACTCAACTCAACTCAATCATTGTTGCTTAACTTCCAACTCTTGCACCTATTGGAATACCTCTCTTGCCCTCTCTCTATTTTAAGTCTCTTTACATGTTATTGAAATTGAAATGGGTTCTTAATATTTAGCCCACAAAAACTTGGGTTCGATTCGAAATTGAAATCATTAATCGTGTTATTGAAGTAAGGATTTGCATTATTTAGAGTTCTTTTTTTTTTTTTTGTTATTGAGGTATGGGTTCGATCAAAAAAGTCATAAACAGAAGTATTATTGTCAATTAATTATTAACATACACTTCAATTATTGATATGGTAAAACAATTGCTCTAAAAAACTGTCATGTCATAAATGTAATTGTTAATCAACGATTTTTTTTTAAAAAAAAGTTACGAATTATGAGATAAGACGTGAGAAATTAAAACTTTTATCAAAAACAACTTTTAAAACGTACAATTTCTTTATCTTTGGATTGAAGTAATGTCAAGTTGATACGTTTTGAAATAAAATAATGAAATATAACCAAAACATATGGGCATTTGCATAACAAAATTTGGTGGACAAGAGGTAAAATACCCAAAGAATCACAATAATTTAGTTGAATGAGGAAAGGTTAAGAGCTAATATAGGAAGGTGCAGATTGCACAATAGCATAATGTATGGCAATTAGAGAAGGGAGAGAAAGGGTGGGTGGCCTTAAATAATGTGGCCTAAGGGGCTATGACCTCTAATCAAATGCCTAATGCTACTTGGCTTCTTAATATTCTTCACTTCCCAATGAGATCTCAAAAGACCAACATCCCCACAAACTGTCCCATTCTCCAAAAACCCACGAGAGAGTACCCAAACAAACCCCAAGGGTTCATCCCCCGATAAACTACTAATTACATTAGACCAATATTAACACCATAGTTTTTTTTTTTTTTTTGAAATAAAGGGTACATATATTATATAAATCAGACTTAAGCAATTTTAGTAATTGTTTAAGACTTTAATTGAAATTGAACTCTTTAAAATATGCGTGTATTTTATACACTTACGTGTACTTGAATTTAAAAATAAATATATGTAATAAATAAGTCTCGTATACACTACATCGTATTAAACAATACAATAAATATATATTCAAGTTAAACATAACTGACAAATAACTTTTGCATTGTTCAAACTTCATAACAAAGACAAAAACAACCCCTTAACCGTTGGCTGACCTTGATGGGTTCAACATTGTTGAGTTGGTGTCCAAAGTTTGTGTTTAAGTTACAATTCAATATATGTGACGACGAAGATGATTCTTTTTTATTATTATTATTATTATTGTGATATTTGAAGACAAGTAAGTAATGATAGCAATGAAGTGAAGGAAGCTCATGATTCTCCATTTCTTCTTTTGAAAAACAAGAATCTAAGAGAAGGCAATGTGTGGGGGAAAGCAAAACCACGAAAATCAAGAAGAGAAGAGGGGAAGCAAAAGTCAGTAGCTCGAGAAGCAGCCAAAATCACCACTCAATCAAAAGACACAAACACATCTACTTGGAAGTGAAACCCAAATCAAACAACAAAAACAAATTTATCACCAACATAACATGGAAATAGTATAAAATAAGCATATATTTTTAGCAACATATAACTCTAATTGTTAAAGATGGAAATATTTTAAATATATATAGCACAAGATCATATATTTAGGACACCATATTTATTCTTCAGTTCATAAAGAACAGAAATGGGAGAATTTGAATACTAAAATATTTTAGAGAAAAAAAAGTAAATAAATAAATGATATTGGCGTGAGGTGTATATATAGAAGAAGAAGTTGATGTGTGAAAAACCAAAAAAAATGAAAATGGCATATTTACCAATCATCCTTTCCCCTGTAGAGGAAACACCCATCATTGCTCCCAACAATCTTTTCAACCTTTTCAACCTCTTCTTCTTCCATTCTTGATTCTCCTTCAACCCTTTCTCTGTATTTGTATCCTCTCACCAAACCCAAACCAAGAAGCTACCAGACCCATTTATCAGCTATCTCCAAACAGTGCACAAAACCCATATATATATAAAAGTTGAATTGAAATTGATGGATCCTCCAAGCAATTCAGTGAATGGGTTCTACAGCTTCCTGACCCGAGGGATCGACGATCTGGAGCGGGTGTACGAGTCGACCAACTTCATGTCGATCCAATTCCTGCAGAGGGTCCTCTCCTTGCTCCGATCCTTCCACTCCCAATTGACCCTCCTCGTCCAGAAGCTCCACCTGCCCGTCGGCGACAAGTGGCTCG
>JAYMSW010000302.1:0-25149 GCA_036897725.1 Erodium texanum
GAGCAGCGTGATCGCCGCAGCGAGAGCTTAGCAAAGAGGAGGTCCAAGCTCTCTGTTGCTTCTAAGCCATCAGTTGCAGCTTAGACTGATTTTAATAGCAACATATGAGAGGAAGAGTGCTTATTTTTGGGTTATGTTGAAATTTTTATGTTCCCGACTTTCGATATTATGGATTTGATTTCAGAATTTGAATGCCATTGCCCTTGTTTGGAGATTATGGTAGATACTTTAAACCTCTAGTCCAATTTTGTTTATTTTGGTAATGACTTCTAGGTAAGTCTTATTTATTCTTTTGATAGGAGAAGTTTTATTTCTAATCAGGATATATTGCATGCAATCAGGAGAAAACATGTGAATTTTGTCAAATTTTACAGTAAAATACTATTTTTTACGCCACTTTTTAAAAACATAATAGAAGGGGAAATACTATCCTTGATCACTTAGATTAAACATAGATTCATAAGTACAATTTAAGATCAGTACCTTATGATGATTAGGCTGCTCAAACTCGAGCGGCGTCGAGGATCATGCGGTGGCGTCAAAGGGGAGTATCCGTGCTCGTCGGTCATCCAACGCCTCAAGCAGAGCGGGTGCACAAGCTAGTATCTACAACACGACATAAAGATGATGATGTGTCGTCCTCAAGCTCTATGGCGCAGATATGACACAACCTCGCGTCATCGTCATCCTCCACATCTGCCAGATGGAATGTCACGTGGGATAGCTCTAGGCGGCTGAAGGCGCTATCATCTAGACAAGGCACCTCTATGAACGGTAGGCGAGGCAGGGACGTCGACGCTAGAGGAAGGGGCGTCATGCTGGACTTGATGCCAGATGAGAAGGGGTTGTGCTGGATGTTTATGTCGAAGGACGAGACGTCGTGATGAACGTCTGTGTCGGAAGAGGAGGTGTTGCACTGGACGTCTGTGTCGGAAGAGGAAGCATAGTGCTGGATGTCTATGGCGAAGGAGGTATGGTTGCCTGACCCACCATACTATGTCCACAGCTAGCCCTGAAGCGACTAGAATCACAAATAGTACGATCGTCGCGATCAACACACTGTGTGACTCCCCCTTGGTGCTTGGCATCGGAGGAGGGGAGGTGATGGTATCACAAATTTATGACTAAAGTTCACAGACGACAGTACAAAAAGCGGACAACCAGCTAGTGACTGGTCGTCATATGAGAGAACACGACGCTTAGAGTCAACCTATCACAGTCTTCACTTGTCACGCTTCCACCACCTAAGCTCATCCTTATTCCATTGCTCCTTGAATCTGTTACGTTGTCCTCAAAACCTAAACATGCATTCAGGTCTGTCTTTCTTTTGAGGTCTACATCATATGACCCCTCCTCGTAGGTTATTTCACCCATAACCTTGCCACTCTCTTCGACACTCTTTTGTAGTTGAAGGGAGAACTCAAAGATTCTACGGTACATCACCCATTAATGGTCTTTCAATGCCTATGTCAGAGATACACTTTATGGCAGTTTCACCAATCTTTTGGAATCATTTGGGTGCAATCTTGCCCTTTCAGGTAAGGGTCGGTGATCTGATGAAGAATACCTATCTTGTAGCAATGTGCGGCCCATTCTGCTAAGCTGACTTGCTGCTGTGGCATACTTGGGTCCACAGTAGGCCGAGCACCGAGGATTTCGAACATGACGACCCCAAAAGAGTTGTTGCCTTCTGAAGTACTCTGGATCCAAATACCCAAAAGCACCTTTCGCAGCAGTGGTCACATGTGTGTGACAAAATAGGTCCGATCTTGGACAACCTGAAATCAAAAACTTTTGCCACCCAGTTTTCATCTAATAGAATGTTAGTTGTCTTAACATCTCTATGTATGATCATGTATCTGGCTTCACTGTGGAGGTACTGCAAACCACGTGCAGCTCCAATACCAATCTGCAACCTTTGCCTCCATGTGAGTGGAGGTTTTTGAGTATTGTGCAAATGCTTCCTCAATGTTCCCTGAGCCATGTAATCATAAATTAGGATCATTTTACTGTTCTCTTCATAATACCCAATTAGAGAAACAAGATGGCAATGGCTTTTGGGTATTGTACAAATGCTCCTTCCATGTTCCCTGAGCCATGTAATCATAAACTAGGATTATTTCACTGTTCTCTTCATAATACCCAATTAGAGAAACAAGATGGCGATGGCGGAGTTCTGAAAGCATTTTGATCTCAGTTCGGAACTCATGCACACCTTGACCAGAGAGTGGGTTTCCACGCTTGATTACAGCTTTATTTGTTACACCATTGATTTCTCCCATGTAAACTTTTCCAATCCTCATACTCCTAGGATCAAGGTTTGGTCGAAGTTGTTGGTGGCGGCTTTGATCTCTGCAAAAGAGAAGCGGCGGCAAATATTTGCAAGGAGAGAGTAGGCATAGGGTCCTGTTGTGTTAGTATTGGCAGAATTTTGACGACATGAAGCAAGAAAAACAAATAGCCCAATAATTAGGGCTAAATCAATTCCACCACCCCCACCAATACTTGCTTTCTGATTCTTGGAACTCCCATGACCCAGTGGCCTAACCGGTGAAGGGTTTGGTCCAAGAATTGGGTTTGGGCTAACAAGATTACTTGTAGATTCATTCAACTTGAATATATCAACTCCATTCAAAATTGAATCTAAGTAGGTGTTCTTTGATTTTTCTTCGAGATGCAATGCAAGCCACAAATCCTGCTGTGGGTTCCCAGTTGGAACAAAAACCACAAAATCATTATATATGGCACCCTGCGGTTCCCATTTGTGAACTGAAGAACATCAAATGCATCGAAAGTAGAAAAAAAAAATCTATGTTAAATTAAAATTCTTATTGATTTCAGGAGTCGGTCCCATTGATCTAGCAGTCAGGTACACATCCTTAGGCGCAATATATATAGGCCGAATCATCAACCCAAAACCTAACAAGTCTGTATCACCAGAAAGCAAGATGTCGTTCCCACCCACATTGAGCCTATAAGCATTCTCAAGCGATGTTGTATTGTCAATGATGACTGAAGAATCCTAACCCACCATCACGAAGGTTCCATCAGTTGCACAAGAAATATATGGCATGGATTGGATTTTGTCAAAGCCCTATCCAATCCAAAAGCTCGAACTGATGGGTTGGATGAGGCTTTAACATAGTATCAGAGCCAGGTTTGACCCACAATCATCACAGACCTTTGGTTAGGACATAACCGAGAACCGAACTATAACCAGAATAAATTATGGTATACAAAGTCATTGTTTTGAAAAATATAGAACATAATATATTTTGTACGTATTAGGGTTTTCAGATTTGGGGAGAAGGTAGGGTAGGATTCATTATTTAGGGCTTGAATAGTTTAGGGTTTATTTTCGGAGAAATGTATTTTAAGGATTTAAAAAATTTCGTCTGAAAACTATCAAATTTAACGGATTACAAATAAAAAAATTCTTCACTAATACATTTTGTTGACCACTTAAAATGATTTATACTTTTTGAACATATATGTTTTGACACCATTGAACTTAACCTTGATATAAAATATATTTCCATCAATTAATTCATCCAACGGTCTAGATGCGACGTCAGCAACCAGCACCTAGAAAATCCAACGGCTGAAGATCGAAGAACGGGTCTAGTCAACCACACACAAGCACAACCTAGTTCATCAATCTGTGAGCTAACGTTTTGCAGAATCAGACCTTCACTTCACTTTAGTGTTCCTTCTTTTTCTTCGCTCTCGCCACCGCCATTCGCGGAGACATGCCTCCACGCGCCGCCAAGCGACCCCGCCCCCCAGATCCCCCCGCCCGGGCACCCGCCTCCAGGAAGAAACCACCGACTCACGACGGCTCTCTGCCTCGCCGCTCCGGTGATGCTCTCCGCGAACTTTCTCCTCTTTTACATGCGAAAGGTAGTTTCTTTGTATCCGTGTCTGCTTCAGCTTCGCTGTTCAAGTTTCTGTTTGGTTCCTGAGAATTTGCGAAAGCGGAGAGAGTTCAAGTCAACTTAACTATTACTTCTGTGCAATTTTAGTTAATTTTTGAAAAATAGGGTGATTAGTTGAGAATTAGGTTAGGTTATAATACTCTTGTTTGGTTGTTGAGAAAATCAAGAAAGAGTCTTAACCAAATTTGAAGAAGAATTTGTTTTTAAGAGCAGAATCAGAAACCCAAAGTGTGTGTGCGCGCATGAAATTAGGTCTTAAATAGTGATGATGTCTTGTGATAGCTTTAATTTGTTTAGCACATTTTGATAAGGTGTGTAAGGAAGTGTTAACATTGTCTTGACTGTGTTGGGTCTTTAGAGTTACAAAGAGTTTATCTGTCTAAATGGGTCCTTGCTACTTAATTTCATCAGAGGACAAGGAGCAAAGAGAATTTGTTCTGAGAGAAGCAGACAGAGATGAACGGCTGGAGCTAGAAGATAGTGATCCACAGTTTGAAACTTATGTGGAGGGTCGTGGTAATACACGTAATGAAGAACATCATGCGGGTGGGGAAGATGATGGAGTGAGAATGGAAGGAGATGACATGATGGAAGATATGGTGGAAGTTGAGGAGGAGGTTGAGGTTGAAGAAGAGGAAGAGGTAGGCGAGGAGGATGCTCATAACGAGCGAGATGGTTATGAGGAAGAGCATCATGACATGGCCAAAGAAAGGCGCAAAAGAAAAGAGTTTGAGGTTTTTGTTGGGGGATTGGATCGGGATGTCACTGAGGAGGACCTTAGGAAGGTTTTTGATCATGTTGGTGATATTACTGAAGTGAGACTTATGAAGAACCCGATGACTCAAAGGAACAAGGGCTTTGCTTTCATACGTTTTGCAAAGATCGAGCAAGCTAGGCGTGCTGTTAATGAAATCAGGCATCCAGTGGTACCAAATCCCGTCCCTTTCTCTCTTTCTGATGGGTTGTAGAGATGGTTATGAAAATGTGTGTTATGTATAATTTGTCACTTAATTAGTTCTTAATGGAGGAATTATGGATATTGAATTGCTTATATACCTGTGAAATATGTTTCTGTTGCTCTCCCCAATTCGTTTCCAGATGAAGATACCAATCTTCAAGTAAAAGGCATACAGAAAACTTCTTAGTGTGAAAATTCTTTAATATCAGCATCGTGTTCATGATAGTAGACAATCACACTACGTCTTTGTATTTGTTCATTTCATTCTGTCAACATAATTTGAGTGGGTTCTGTAACTGTCAGATAAACGGGAAGCAATGTGGGGTAGCTCCAAGTCAAGACAGTGACACACTCTTTGTTGGCAACATATGCAGAACATGGACACGAGATACTGTAAGTGTTTCAGGATTAAGTTAATTTATGGAAACTTGGGGTTGTGCAAGTATGCTTGTATTTAATTTATAAACTTTAATGTTGTAGCTGAAGAGCAAGCTGGCATATTATGGCATTAATGATTATGAAGATGTGATATTAGTCGAAGATACTAGAAATGAGGGGATGAATCGGGGGTTCGCTTTCTTGGACTTTTCTTCCCGGGCAGATGCCTTGGAAGCATGCAAGCGCTTGCAGAAGACAGATGCTGTCTTTGGTACGGATCGAACAGCTAGGGTTGCTTTTGCTGACACATTCATTGAACCGGATGATGAGATCATGTCACATGTATGTACATAATATTGTCTGATATTTTATATTTTGCTTCTCATGTTTATTTTCCATTAATACTCTGGGGCTGTTTTTCTTCATTACTTTGATGGATTATGCCACTTTTGAGTTAGATTATAAGATTAAGTCACATTGGCAGTCTTGTTATTTGTTAATTACTTCAATGCCGTAGGTGATGAATTTTTGAAATTGACTTCTTATACTTGGAAACTAGAAATGTGAATAGGCTATGAGCACTACTTTTTCTGATCATTTGAAGCAGTAAAGAGGAGCATTAAACAATTTCTCTGCCTTTCTTTTCCAGGTCAGGACAATATTCCTCGATGGTTTGCCGCCAACCTGGGATGAGGATCATGTCCAAGAACGTCTGAAAAACTTTGGGAGGATTGAAAAAGTTGAACTTGCTCGCAATATGCCAGCTGCTAAAAGAGATGATTTTGGTTTTGTTACTTTTGATACTCATGATGCTGCAGTGGCTTGTGTTGATGGGGTTAATAATGATGAGCTTGATGATGGAGATAGCAAGGTAAACTGTTTTTTTTCCTGTTGGATGCTAATTAATTTGCATGGTCTTTTATGTCTCTTTCTAGAATTTAAATTTTCTTACATCATTTCTGTGGCATGACATAGCCTTTTAGGCTTCTACTATTACAATCATACTATTTGCCAGACTCTCTTTGAGATATATTTTAAAGATGTATTGTTAATGTTACGGTCACTCAGCTACCACTAAGTATGCACCATTCTCAACTAACTACCCCAATTCCGTCAAATTTTGGGTGTGAAATGACAGAAGATACCCTCGAGAAAAAGGGTATTTTTGTCATTTCACATCCAAAAAGTTTACAGGGTATTTTCTGTCATTTCACACCCGAAAGTTGATGGAATAGGTGTAAAGTGAGACTAAAAAAAGATTGGGGGTTCTTAAAAACTTTTTAACTTGGGGTAATTGATTGAGAAAGGTCTATACTTAAGGGTAGCTGAATGAGATTATCCCTTAATGTTAGTAGCATAAGTCTTACAAATATTGGTTTGCCTCTTTAGATAAAGGTTAGGGCAAGGCTGTCTAGGCCACGCCAGAGAGGCAAGTTAGCCAAACATGCTAGAGGAGGTTATCCAGTTGGACGTGGTGGTTGGGATAACAGGACAAGCTCTCGCCATGAATTTCATAGGATTACAGAACGTAGTGGGAGAAGCAATTACAGTCGCAATGGGTATGATGATGATCTAAAGCGATCATACAGTTCTCGTGACACAGATGTGTTACCATATAGAAAACGATACACTTCACCAGAGAAATCATATGCCAGAAGGTCTCCTGGTATGCATTCATTCCTGTCTTAAATAGCATGATTTTTTTTATCCGCAATTTTTTAAATGTATCAAGATTTGGGCTCAAGACCGCCCCTTATGTAGAAGGGATGCCTATTTTTTCCACTTGACCCAACAAGAGTTGGTGAGAGATCAAAAGGGCTCAACCAAAGTTGGAGAGAGAGGCCCAACCCAAGTTAGAGTGCTTGACCAGTTGGGCAAGCAAGCATTGGTGCCTTCATAGCATGTCATTTTCTTTGGTTATTTTCTCTTATCTAATCCTCATTATCTTGCATTATCAAAGTATCTTCTTATGGAAAGGCCAGCTTAAGGAGGGATTACACTAGGCAAGATGAAATGTTATCAAGGTCCTCTGATATTGCTAGAGTTCCTAGGGAGAGACGGTCTTACAGAGATGCTTACCCTACAAGGGAAGTGGAGTATCTCGACAGTTCTCCTAGGAATGTATCTCGTGCTGCTGTTCGCAGACTATCACCTCAGTACGATGATTATAGCTATGACAACAGATATATAGAACGACCCTATCGTGACAGTCATGGCCGTGATTATGGCTCTATCTCTGGCACAAAGCGTTCCCATTCTGCTCTTGTATGTCATCTCTTAGATACTTTTTAGGGATGATCTCACTTAGCTACCCTTAATTGGGCACCTTTCTCAGTTGACTATCCCTAAGTTCAAAAAGTTTTTGACTACTCCCCCAAGTTTTTTGAGTCTCACTTTACCCCTTACACCTACTTTTGGGTGTAAAATGATGAAAATACCCTCATGAAAAAACAAAAAAGGCATTTTCATCAATTCACATCAAAAAGTTTGCGGAATTGGGATAAATTGAGTCTACAAAAACTTTTAATCTTAGTAGTAATTAATTGAGAAAGGTGCATACTTGAGGGTAGCTGAGTGAAATTTTCCATCCTTTTTACCCACAAACTGTTATTATTGGATACTTGGTATTGCCTTGACTGTCTGTGTTTTGGTTTTCATTAGGAGGAAGTTCATCCCCGTTATGCTGAATCTTCGATGAGGCAGTCAAGGACTGTCTATGATTATGGGGGTAGTACTAGTAGTTACAGTGTTCCATACAGTGATGGTTCCTACGGAAGTAACTCCACAAGGTCAGTGAGCTCATAGGTTGTACTTGTGTTGTTATGTATTTCTCCACCTTTTTGGAATGACTTACTTTTAGTTGCTTTCTTAGGTTGGGACGTAGTTCTCGTGTTGACTACCATGAAGGTGGCCGCAGCTCTGCTGGGCATTCTCAAGGACTGTATGACACAAGAACATCAACCGTGGGATATAGAAGAGGTATATAAAATTACTATCAGGGATAATCTCTCTCAGTTACTCCTAACTATGCATCATTCTCAATTAACTACCCGAGTTAAAAAAGTATTGACAACCCGTTAAGTATTTTTAGTCTCAGTTTACCCCAACGCTACTGAAAAACCTTAGGGTAGTGAATTGAGAAAGGTGCATACTTAAGGGTAGCTATTGAGACTATCCTTTACCATTACCCTTCCCAGATAGTTATACTTTAAGCATAGCTTCGTGTTTAATCTTGAAGAGCTGTATAATTATTTTCTCTCTCAGAGGTAATTATATTTTGAACATAGTTATTCATTTGATATTTGCAGATGAGATTAGACGAGAGGATGATGAAAGGATGTACTCTAGCTATGACAGAGATTATGTGTCGCCAAGAGATTATGTTCCTTCCCAATCAGATGTATGGTTTACAAGTTTTCTTGAAAACTTCTGTCATTCAGTGTCTGGTTTATGAATTCTTCTCATATTGTCGGTGTTTTCTTCTGATCAGGTAGGTGCTTACCCATCTGATTACCCTAGTCGGCGCGTGAATGACAGGTATCTAAGCAGAGGATCGGGTTCATATTACTAAGGTCAGTCTGTCTCTGATTATTGTGCACATCTAGGAGATATATTAGCAAGCGTTTTGAGACCATATCTTTTGGAGAATGACTTGGTTGATTCTCCATATGTTGCTATCAGAGTGGATTCGAATCTTGAAATAGCCTTATCACCAACTGAAGACATCTAGAAAAGATCGGTTTGACAACACTTTCAACATATGTACTCAACTAGTTAGGGGTTTCTGATTGTAAGATAATGAACTTCAACGATGAGATCGGTTGAATAAGGGGAAAGGAAGGAATTTGTAGGCCTCATTATTTATGGTAATGCCTCTGATTGTTGATCTAATCCTGATTAGTGGACATAATTGAAGTGTATAAGACTTGCAGTCTCCTGCTATTATGTTGTTTAGGATTTTGAATATTCTGTGGAATTCTGGTTATAAGCTTTTTTGGGATTACTCTTTGACGATGGATGATACACTCATGAACTTGAAGGTAGGGCCTCTCTTCTGATGTCTGCTTTCTCATGTACTTATAATTTACACATGAAGTTGAGGGATTATCATATTCGGGTTTTGTTAGTCTTGTATGAGAGAGTTCTGTACCCTGTATTAGCGGATTGACAATGAAAGTTGATTCCAGAGCTTCTGTTAAGACTTTGGTTTATGACTGCTGCTAAAGACAACGGTGTCAAGTGGAGAAACCGAGAGTTTCTTTCATGGATTTGAACTTGTGATGTCCATGGTTGAGTTTTTGCAGTGTTAGGATTTGATAGCCGAATCCGAAGAGCTGCTCTTATTAGATTACTACTGATAAACAGTGGAGTGGTTAAATTGTTTTGATCATCATATGCTGGTGATGAGATGATCTAGCATTGTATCTTTCTGCAAGTTAGTTTTCAAAACCTCCCGCGAAGATTGATGAGATGAGTTTAGAATCAGATCTTTCTGCAAGTTCTTAACTTTTCAGAATCTTCGGGGATTGATGAGATGAGCTAAAATTTTGATTCTTTTTGGAAGTTTCTACTTTGCAGAACTAGAACCTGATCTTTTTGCCAGTTTTTCGTTTTCAGAACCCTGACAGAGATCAATGAGATGAGATCGAATTGGATCTTTTCGAGCTTAGGATAAGATTTTTCTGCAAGTTTTTAGTTTCCAGAACCCTGATAACGATCGATGAGATTGAATTGGGTCTTGCCAAGCTTAGGGTAAGATTTTTCTGCAAGTTTGTAGTTATCAGAACCACTGCAGAGATTGATGCGTTGAGATCGAATAGGGCCTTACCTTGATTCTTGATGATGAAACTATCTATATGTTATCAAATTTATCGTTTCAATGATGTAGTACGAGGATCGAATTGATAGCACAGGTTTAAGAATGATCTGTTTAGTTCTAAAAAGATTAAATGTTTGCTTAGCTCAAACAACTATTGTTCGAAATTTAATAAATAAACTAGTAGTGTTGTTCACCTTTGAATGTGTTCAAATGTAGAGAGTGAATATGACGAAATCATTCTTCTATTAAATCTAAAGTAATATGAAACTATAATCAAATCAAATGCACCAATTATGAGTAGAGAAAATGAATCAGAGAGAAGCAACAATAGTTCATGGAAGTAGAGTGATGATGGGCCTGAGAGTTATAATTTCGGCCTTAACATGAAATTGGGCCTTAAATGGCGTTAGAAATGGACCTGAACTTGGGCTCATGGTTTGGAACCTTAGATTATTTTATAAGAGCTGCGACGTCGTTTCAACCCAAGTCTAGAATTCCTGCTGAGTTCATCTTCTTCTCCAACACGAATTTCTAATTCTAATTGGAATATATATCCACTGTTTTTCAATACATGAGTCCTTATAAGCAATCTCCAGAATCATTGTGTTGAAGATAAAAAAAAAATTGGAGCAGGATCGTTCTGTTGAGTATGAGATCACTTAAGGTAAGCCCTACTGTTTTTTGTGTCTACTCGAGGTTTCTGTGACGATGATCAAAGAGTACATTTATATTCTTAAACATTGTTTGATATGAACCCTGAAACGTGTCAGAGTTTATATTAGGGCTGTAAACGAGTCGAACTGAGCCATAAATAACCAGGTTCAAGTTCAGCTTGAAAATAGAATCAATTGTTTGAAATGAACCCGAAACTCGTCAAGATTCGTATTGGGACTGTAAACAAGTCGAATCGAGTTATGTTCAACCATTGAAAAAAAAAATCAGTTGTTCGACATGAACTTGAAACGCGTCAAGATTCATATTAAAGTTGTAAACAAGTCGAATTGAGCCATAATTAACCAAGTACGAGTTTAGGTTGAAAAAAAATTAGGAACTACTTATTAAGGTCTGACAATGCAAACCCTAGTTCATATCAACGTTCCAACTTCTGACATTGTTAATTTTTTGTTGTCAGGCTATTTCATTTTTATGGTTAGTATTGCTACAGGTAGTGGTCGTGAGCACTACCTTAGCCGATACCGGCCCATCACCATCCTTGTCACCTACCTCGGGCACTCTCGACCAATCAGCACGAGACAACTCACCACCACCACCGTCACCGGTAACCGAAGAGGAGAGATACAACACCATAGCGAGGAACATTTTCGTGTGCTCACTCGCCATGTTTGGGATTTTTATAACAATCAAATTCACCTCGAATAGACGAACTCGTTCAGCAACGCTCGCGTTGCAAGATCAAGCTTGCCCGTGCAGGCGCCTATATCGGGCTCCAAGGCCAGAGTCCACCTGATCGACCTTCCAGTTTCCATCTTCCATTCATCGGACGAAAATGAAGAAATTGTATGCTTATTGTGTACGAGCCCTCACAAGGAAGGCTCTCAGGTGTTGCATAGAGAAATGGTTGACTTTGGGACACGCTCGGTGTCCCTACTGTAACCATGTCTTCTCCACGGCCGTTTTAGTCTTGACCACCCTAAGTACTGTTATGGCTGAGCCGTGAATTAATGTTCAACAATGTTTTCAGTTGACGCTATTTTTTATTATTATTGTTGAGATTGTAATCTCGTAAGTCTTATTTGATTATAAGATTAATTTTGTTAATCATTAATATAAATGATCTTCTTAAATAAAATTTATATTTTTATATACATAATACAATTTTGTGGTTTTTGACTTTGTTATTGTTAGATTTAGAAAAATTTCGTTCTCTTCTGATATAAGGGTATTGGTATATATGTTAAAGAAGTAAATAATGATCCAGAGGACCTTCAAGATTAAGAAATGTGTGTATATGTGTAAGTAAAATGAAATTGTTTTAGCTATAATTGAAAATAATTCATGTGTAAATAAGTATATTAGGGTAAAGTTTTGGGCTATTCCTATGTAAATCAAGAAAGGCAAAAAAGAGAAGGTAATTTGGGCCTTTTGTATGTTTGGGCTAGAAGGCCCATAACAGCCCAAACCTTGAAGTATAAGTAGCGCCGGCCCTGGAAATTAATCATTATCATTATTATATTAACTTTTGTTCATTTCAATGTGAATTGCAATCTAATCCCGTTTGGGTTCGTTCCAATTCTATAGTAGAATAACATGGTAGTTGAGGCCTTGAGGTGTACCAATTAAATCCCAAATTAATTTTAGAAGAATTTTTTTTTTAAATATATCGACCAGTGATTTGAAAAACGTTATGTATTACTCGTCTTATGTGCATACGATGTATTTTGTAGTGTTTAGATTTTTTCCGCTTCATTCTGATATCTGTGTCATTAGATCTAAAGAAACTTTGTTTACTTCTGACGTTATTAAGTTAAGAGAACGTGTTATTGAAATCTGGAATCGAAATATAAATAACTAAAGATCGAATAACTGAAGTACTAACATGTTATTAAAAAAATAATAATGGCTTGTATGATTCAAAGAACCCAGTAGATCTACATTTCATGATTTAACACACTAAATAATGCAAATGTTGGTAATTTTTTCAGGTCATTCCAATGTTTCATTTTGAATCCACAACTATAAGAGATTTACCAAACAATGAAATCAAAACATATATGACACAAACAAAGAAGCAAAAAGGTCAAAACAAGAACCTTATTATTGTGAAAACTCTTGTTCAAGATCATTATCATTGCATTAACAAAACAAGATGAAGAAACCTTAATCGCAAACCCAAATCACCAAGGAAAATAAACTTAACAAGAACTCAAAAGCTGCTCCAAAACTACATATCGATCATTACCTTATTCTTCTTCGTCTTCTTCTCGATCGAGTGGGAGGCTTTGATCATATGTCAAAAGCAGCTTCCTCGACACTATCGAATGGTTCATCTTTTTTTGGTTTGTTTTGGTTAATGTGTTTGAAGAAACCCTAAATATGCAAGAGTATTATTTTTGTTTTTCTTAGGGTTAGACCACCAAAGTAGCAGGTGGGTCTGATACGTTATTATTTATTTATAAATTTTATGTGATTATCTAAATTTAGACTGTTAAATTATTTATGATTGAACAACTTGTAAATAAAATATCACGAGTTAAAAATTTATAATATCATGTAGATATAAAAGTCTCGATCAAAAAAAGACACTAATTAACAAACATCTAAAGTGCTCTACAATGTTAAACCTAGGATTGGAATAGTGATTCAAGGTGGTGGGGTTTAGAGAACTAAGACTGTTAAGGTAAAATATAAATTGGGCCTTAAATGAACTTAGGTATATATAATTGGGCCTCTGATTTGAAGGCCCAATTTAGTTGAGCGGCCACATTCTCCACCGACAGGAAACTTATACCATCTGCGACGTCGTTTCAACACGACTTTCCAATTCTTCGACTACATGTGTGTATATATATAGTGTTTAATTTGTTCCTAGGATTGTACTAATTTTAAGTCCGATATATCCCATCACTGGAGTCATTGTGTTGACAAAAAATCATAGGTTTAGTAGACAATAAGCCTATATGTATTTTCATATTGTTTGACCTATTTTTTATCGGTTTAAATTTTTAAACTGTTTAAGTTTTTGTATGATATCGAAGCCTATCTAATTCTATTAGGACAATTCTGACTTTTGATTTGATGTATATGACAAAATCAATCTATTATATTTCTTTCTTTAAATTCGATGATCTGTCACATTATTACCAAATTTGACGTACCCAAAATTTTTAATTGTATTTTATCTATTTTACCATTCTGATTGAAGTTAAAAGATTATTTTATCTATTTATTGATCTTATTAAATATACAGTTTTGAAATTATTTTAGTATTTGGATTGAATAAAACAGTAGTTTTTTACTCCAAGATGGAGTAAGATTTTACAACAAATTTGAGTTTTGGGTGGGAGTTGCGATTAGGATAGTATCTTCTAGCAAAAAAAAAAAAAAAACTCAATAGTATCTTTACACTTTGACAGACATGACCTACGAGATATATATTCGTATATACACAATATGTCTAATTCGTTCATCCAATCCACCGTGTAATTTCAAACTTATGGATATATAAATGTTAAAACCTATTTAACAACTACATGTAATTAGAGGTATATAAAGATTCAGGGTTTCAAATTTCAAGGCTTCGGGACTCTTTATTCGACACAAACATACCATATTCCACATGATCAACATTCTTGTAACTTTTACACATTTTGTTGTGTCAGGTTTGTTCATTTGTATGGTTACTACTGCTTCAGACAACCTTAGCCGATCCTGACTCGTCATGCCCGTACCCAAGCCCATCACCAGTACCCCTGAAGTACCGTCTCCTATCGATATCACCCTTTTTGTTATGTCTTTTTGCTTCGCTCCTGTGACTTCCAAGACCGCGGGCCCCGGTTCAGACTCACCCGGTTCAAACACGCCCGGTTCAAGCATACCAGATTAAGCTTCGTACTTGGTTGTTTCATTCGACCGGCGAAATGCTGAGGTTTTGCTTATTATGTAAGAACCCTCACGAGGAGTGCTCCAAGGTTTTATGGATGCCATGCTGCGGACAAGGTTTTTTGCACGAGCGTTGCATAGAGAAACGTTTGGTTGGGGGGCACGTTCATGACTGTCCCTTTTGCAACCACGTCTAATCCAGGAGCTCCCCGTTTGTGATACCTCCACCTATCGTTACAACTGAGTGGGGAGATACCACTAGTTTGAGTTTTTAGTTGAGCTAGTTCTCTATAATCGTCACGTTTGAGGAACCAAGAGTTTCTTCCATGAATCGGAACTAGTTGAGCCGTTTTAATTGTATATGCTTTGTTTTGGAGATTTGATGACTAAAAATAGTACTAATCTAACTCTACATTTACCTGTCAGTTTACAGAACCCATTATGAAGAGTTAGATTAGTACTAACTGTTGTGATTATTATAGTATAAAATCATAATTTAATTGAATCAATCTTCTAATATGGTATGAAAATCGATACCCTCGAACACATGAGCTCAAATCTTTCAAACTACAACAAAGTTTATTATTTCTCTATTTATCTTAATATCATTAGCGGGCCTCTTATTATGTCTTATCTCCAAACTTGTGTCTGTGTTCCTAAATTTCACATTTAAACTCGAAAATAGATTTGTCAATGAGAATGTGCGCTAAAGTATAACCTGGAATGTATCATCACTCAAAACCAGAATTGGTATCATATGGCATGAAATTGCTCCTTTATAAGGAGCTGAGCTCCTTCCACAAGTCTCTTCACCACTTCACCTGCAGGAAGAATGTCCTTGATGAGTCCTACACCTTGCCCTGCATACATGGCCATGCTCTCGATATCGCCCATCGCTTCTGCGTTGGGAACGGTTCCTGTGAGCCTCCGGATCTCCTTTTCCTGTTTGAAGAACAATAACAAGTCATACAAGAGAAAAAAGGAACTTGAAAAAATAAACTCGGGTGATCTTTATGAAGAAGCTGTTGAGCTTCAAGCTCAAGAACCTGATACTGACATAGATTATTTTTTTTTCACGGAACAAGGCTTTTTTCAAGAAAACCGTTCCATTTGGGACTCGGGGTTCACGCCTTTTCCTATCCAAAGATAAGTTCTTTGTATTGTTAAGTGCAAGAAATTTGATGCTCACCACTCCGTGGATTGTTGAATGGCCAATGACGGGCTGATTGAGTTCGTTTTCATGAGGAGGTACGGGTTTCCATTCATTGAAGAAGGGTGTTTGGAGGGCGCGTTGAGGTGCATTGGGCCATCTGGCCCGACCGAAAATATCTGTGTATTCAGATTGGTCAAGTTCGATCAATTTTTGCTTGTATATGGGGTGTGCGTGGCTTTCTTGAGTTGCAACAAACCTGTAACATCTCTTGAATTAGTAAACGCTATTAATGATTCAAATTTGAAAAAAAACGGTATAATTCAAACCTAGTTCCTAGGCAGATAGCTTGAGCCCCAAGGGCCAGAGCGGCAACATAGCCTCGAGCATCCACAATACCCCCAGCAGCAATCACGGGAATTTCTCGGTCTCCAACAAGATCAACGACTCGAGGCAAGAGTGCAATCAAACCCTCCTGAAAGTAAATGAACAAGTTGAGGATAGCGAATAAGTTTCTTTACTCGGCTTTAAATTCAAGGGAATTGTATGGATTCAGACAAAAAGGTTGCAACGAGGTTCTTTCATAAGCAATTTTCCTGTGATTTATGTTTTCCTAAATCCAAGTAGTTTTCAAATTTAATGAATGCGAGTTAATAATTGGAATAATCTCACTCAACTACCCTCATGTAAATAAATAAGGGTATTTTTGTCTTTTTACACCCAAAAAATTGACGGAATTAGGGTAAATGGAGACCACAAAAAAAAAACTTAGAAGTGTTGTCAAAATCTTTTTAATCTTAGAGGTAGTTAGTTGAGAAAAGTTCATACTTAGAGTAGCTAAATAAGATTATCTCTTAATAATTTATGCATAATTGCATACTGCATTATTTCTGGAACCAAGAAGCCAAGAACACCCTACCTGACCGATAACATGCCCTCCTGCTTCGCGTCCTTGAACTATAATTGCATCTACACCGGCATCCGCTGCTTTTCTTGCTTCCTCCACACTCCCGACCTCCAATAGAAAGAGAACTTGTAAGATAATCAACGAGGAAATCACAATATCAATAGTTTTCGGGTAACCAAGTTTCTAGATAATAGCTAAACTTTAACCTATTATAAGAGAAACACTTCTGTGCATCTTAGGCACCTAACTTATATGTTGCTTAAAATCACCATCACGCATCACAGCATGAAATGTATATGGTCAAAACAAGTCCAAACTTCCGATCTCAATCCATTTCTAGCATTCAAGTCACTTCACACTGATGGGGTTTAGAGTCAACCCTCAATACATTATCAAGACAATGGCTGGTTCGATTAAAATGGAACGAACTTAAATAATAAAGGGTATGTGTGAGCTCACTTGAGGAATGATCTTAACTCCAGCACGATGTGCTTTCTGCACGAGCTCCTTTGAGCATTCACCCCAGTAAACCTGCAAAACCGCTACCTGTTCCTCTAATATAACCTTCAGATTTTCCTCATGAGGAAATGCAAGAACAACTCCAAGACCGAATGGTTTATCAGTTAGAGTTCGGGTCTTCTTTATCAGTTCACGCAAGTAATCCGGAGCCTCCTGGTAGGTAAAATCATGAACATGACAACAATTTCACCTCCAAATTTGATTTCAATCAATGTATTTACTATATTCATACATCTCCAAAACCAAAAAAAAAAAAACACTAGGCTACACTTAAATTATGAACTGGGAAGCATCTATTGTTGCAATTTTCAAGTAATTAGAACACAATTAGCAGCAGAAATTAGAAGAATTCTCACTCACTTCCCTTCGAATCAAATCGAAACCCTGTGATTAACTGCTATAAACTACACAAACCCATCAAATTTCCTAAACTTGAAATAGAACAAAAGACCAACAAACACTCACAAAATCAACAACTATGAAGTACCCAAAACACAAAAGAACCAAAACCCATTAAGCATGAACTCAAACCCAGATACTATATGGCATCAAAATGAGAACTTGACAACATTTTCAGCTCCAAACAATGAAATAAAGAGATCCAAAGTATCAAAAAAGAGAAAAAAATAGTGGGTACCCAATCTGGAGCTCTGAGAAGACCAAGCCCACCAGCATTAGCAACAGCAGCGACAAGCTCTGGACCAGAAATGTCAGGTCCCAATGGCGCCTGAACAATCCCATAATCAAAACCCAAAATTCCTCTCCAACCCATCTCTCCGATTCGCTTTCTCGATGTAGATTTGCCGTATTGAGTGTATAAATTAGGTAGTGGAGATTTGCTTTCAACTCCAATTTTGTTGACTCTTCTTCAAGTGCCAGTGTATGCAAGAAGAAAATTTGGAGTTCTCTTTTATTTGTTTAATGCTACTGTTCTTCACTTACGCGAGTGATGACATCTTGTCAAGAAAGAAGAACTAAATGCTGTGTAAAATAAATTGCTTTTCTCATTTTTATTTTATTTTAGTTGATATATATTTTTGGTAATGAAGTTTGGTTTAGGTTGAGATACGAATCTTTTTGTTAAAATGTAAATTAATGGATTAATTTTAATTATTTAATTTTTCAATATTGTGACTTATCGCAATTTTGGTGTCATTATTCACTTTCACTCTTTTTACTCTTTTATAAATTCCCGTTTCGTTTGAACTCTGATTCACTTTATTCTAGTGTCAATATTTTTCTTTTTTCGAGGTCTACAAAACAAGACCAGTAATGCATATATTTTAAAAATGTTTAGGGTTAGTGGGTTTGAGTTAGGGGTTTAGATAGGGTTTAGGATGTAGGGATTAGAGTTTAATGTTTAAGGTTTAGAGTGAAGGTTTGGGGTTTAGGATTTAAAATATATACTTCACTGTTCTTGTTTTATAGATCTCGAGAAAAGAAAAATATTAGCGTTGAAACGAAGTAAATCGGAGTTCAAACGAAGCGGGAATGGATAAAAGAGTAAAAATGGTAAAAATTGAGTTATTGCACCAAATCGTAACAAGTGACAGCAACAACTTTGAATCAAAAAAAATAAGTGGTTTTGATTTGTATTTTAAACTATGTTTATATCTGATATAATACCATGAAGTTTTTCATTCAAAAATAATGTTTATGGACGATAGTAGTATTTTTATAAGGTGCTATATCTGAGTTGGGCCTTTCACGTATCATTTAATGGACCGATCGTTAGTTATAATTTGGGCCGATGACCTATGAAATGAGTACATCAATGTTGATGTTTAGAGAAGATGGGCTCAATCCTTTAGGTCGGGCTTGACCCAATTGTTTTATAAGACCCGATTGATTTATTGGTCACCAAGTGGTACTAATATTAAACATATATGTTAAAAAAGTATAGGTCATTTTAGGTGGTCAGTAAATTGTATCAGTAAAAAAAATTCCGTTTGCAATTCGTTAAATTTGACAGTTTTCAGACCAATATTTTTGAAATCCCTAAAATACCTATCTCCAAAAGTAAACCCTAAACTATTCAAACCCTAAATAACAAACTTTACACTACCCTCTTCCCAAATATGAACCCTAAACTTATCATCTCCCTCGAAACAAACACTAAAACCATACCCTTAAATCAGGGGGTAGAATGATTATTTCATAAAAAACTAACGGTGTGAGTCAGTTTGCGGACGGAAAATATGTTTACCGTTAGTTTTTACTGACGACCTAAAAACATCGTTACTTTTTAAAAAAAAACGGGTTAGTTCATTAACGTTTTATATAATTTTCCCATAAAAAAAACATTGTCAAAGCATATATATATATATACTATAGGTGACATGCTTGAAAACAAAGTTTATTATTGAATTTGATGAAATTCATTGGAACAAGTCAAGTGGCTAATGTTATTGCTCTTGACCATCAAAAATAGTTTTATGGCCAAGACAATAATTATTATTATTTATGTTATTTATAATTTTTTATCTTGTACCGTATGTTTTGTATACTATCTAGTCGAATTTAGTTATTAAGTAATATATAAGTTATATTCATTCATTGATTACGGTATGAATTGATATTTCCACCAAATCTCGAGTATATAATATTACTATTTTCTATTATATAAGATCAATAATTCAATATATCCATATTCATAATTAATATGATATAATATTTTCAATGACGGATAAAACCATACATAAAAGGTTATCAAATGGTCCACATCAGACCCAATACCATTTTATTTATTTATTTTGTTATACAACACCATATTTTTGTATTATAATGTTTAAACTTGGAACCAACTCAATAAATATGTAGTAGGTGAGGTGAGTCCATGGAGCATGGAAGGATGGTGGTCAGTTGTTGAGCTACACATTCATTATTGCTTCAGCTTCAGCCATTGCTTCATATCTCCATATATCATCTTAATATTATAACTAAATAATTAATTATTGAAGGATGGTAAGCTATGACTTGGACTTGATTCAGATGAATCCGAATCAATATAAACACACATTAAATATATATAAATGCATGCATGCATGTATATCTTATCTTATATATAGTAGCAGGTTGAAGAAACAGGTACCAAGATATTGGTAATTTGATTTGCTTAATAATTGTATGAATTAAATTAATCACACAAATATGTATGGACGATTGTTCTAAAAATATAAATGATAAAATCCTGTAATAAAATTTGTATGTTTTTCCTATGCAATATCCACGATTTCATTAGATGATGTCGTAGGTTTCATTAAATATTGCTTGTACATTTTATTAAATAATACTATGACTAAATCAAAATAAAATTTAATTGATCCAAAAACCTGTGATGTTTAATTCCAATCATTCGATTACATAAGAAAGTTGAACTTATAAAACAAAGAGCACCTTCATAATAGTTGGACTATTGTCATCGCTTGTGATCTAAAATCTACTCGAGTTACTACACGGATTTTTAAAAACATTAAGGATTTGTATATCTGTTACTCTTTTTTCCTATAAAATCTTTGTGTATTCCCATTTTTTTCTTCATCTAACATAATTAATAGACTTAAATAGTTTTCTATCACAATCAAACTAAACTGATTCATGAAGTCTATACCTAGGATATGATAATGACTAGATAAATTAGATCTCGAATCGCTATCTAATATAATCAAACTTATAATCAATCTAATCCAATAATTATTATTTTGTTACAATATTTCCATCAACTTTTATGTTTTCATATCCAGCATGAAAGCTACTCAGAATCATGACTAGCACCTGATCGATTACCCACCTTGAGAAAATCACCATTCTTGCATGAAACCCACGTCAAAGCTCAATCACATGCAAACAAAAATGTCACAACTTTATAATTAATATAATGCGTGAAGAAATGAAATTGCCATAATTAAATGATAGGGTTTCTTGTGATGTTGGACGAAAAAGAAAAATAGGAACCACAAATACAAGTACAATACAAAAAATACAAGTCTCACGTTAGAGCATCTTTTTCAGGAATTAATGTTCTGGAAATTTTCTGAAACATTGCAACTTGTGTTTTGGATCTCCATTGTCACTTTCATGATCGATAGGTTTGGCATCAAAGAGCTCTCACGCCTACCTAAAATTTCACTGTTTTGTATAGTCTATTCGACTTGTTTAATTTTGTACAATAGTTTTGATATATTGTGTTAGGTAAAACTAACATTTAGTGTTAATGGGTAACGACTTTATCACCATATATATTTTTTTATGTTTTAAAATGTTTGAATCTTTATGTGATCATGATTAAAGTTATAGTAAAGATACAAAAAGTCGAGTTTTTATGACTGAATTTGATAGTTTGATTTATATACATACTAAGGAAAAAAAATGACAATGAATAATAATGATGTCATGTTGTTTGGATTACATACTAAAAAATCTCTTCAAATTTATTTGTAGGAATTTATTTCTCTCTTGGTTAATAAGGTTCGGATCTTAGTAGGATAGTAATTTTTCGTTATCTATAGTTGTCGCATGCATGTGTACATTTGTTATGTGGCTTGATATGGTTTTCAAGCGCGATACAGTTTGTGAAGTTTATATATACTTAATATTTGATATGTATATCTCTATAATTAATATATAATGTCTATATATGATATTTGTTTTAAAAATAATATTTAGAAGTTATTATGAACTTCTTGCAAATTATATACAATTGTAAAACGAAATTGGGATGTCCTTGATAATGTGCAAATGTATAGGACAATATAACTCCAATCATCCACAAACTCATAAAAAAAGTGAAGGAGAAGCATAAATCTAAACAAAATAATACATTGAGATATGCATGCCTCTATGCTCACCAGACCTATTCAAATAATGATTAAAGGTTAAGAAAAAAAGAGCCAAATTCTTCTTTTTGTCAACATGGCCCTCATATAGATTAGTATCATTGTCCTCTATTTAGAGCAAAGCTAACGGTTGGTGTTAATATCACCGCTAGCCAACAACGAAGATACAATAGTCACTAAAGTCATGGCATATGAACGATGATGGCCCACTTCTTTCTCACATTTCCTTTCTCCTCTCTCTTTCATTTTTTTAATAAACAATAATAAATAAAGTAATAGTACCAGTGACGAGTCAGCAACCATTAACTTTGTATAGAACCAACGTCGATACTACCTCCATCATCTAGACCCACACATACTAGCATAGTTTCGTCATCACCCATGCTTCCCCTCTCACTGTTAGTATTGCCCTTATGTAAAATAATCAAGTAAATCTTAATCAATCATTACCATCAATGCATAACAAAACTACTAAGTAGTCATATGATAGGATATTGTCAAAATCAAATTATCCTCAAATGATAACATTATAATTAAGTCTTAAGATGATTTGATAGTTATAGATAAAATATCTCAAAAAAGATACGAATATTATAATTTGCATTATTGGAGTGTGGAAGGCCTTTCTTTGTCTCTGCACAACAATCCCTTTCACCAATTCAATCAAAATTGTTGGCCAATTTAATTTTGGTAGGGTTTATCGAAACCCTACCTTCATCATTCAAATGATTGGGTCCATAACTTTATGTGTGGACTTGCTTATGCAACATCCATACAATTTGTGCACCTCTCGTTAATCCTATTGATTGAATAATTTAACATATCTTAGCTCACAATTCCATATTAGGTGTATATTTCTATTTAAAACTGATTGTTTACATGAGTTGATTTTTATAATAAACAGTTATATTATTTGAGTGTAGATTTAATCTTTATAAGTAATTGTTTTTTTATACTTTTTTTAATTATAAATTTATATTATAAACATTTTATTGTAAACACCATTTACTCATAGATTAAGGTAGGATAAAACCCACAAAAACAAAACTGAATCAACTTGATTTCGATATATATCATATAAATTTTGTTTTGAAATAGACTACTAGTATTGGGTTAACTTTCTACGACTAAAAAATAAATCTTACTAGTTGGATTAACATTAACTTTTAGGAATAATGATTTATCTTATATTCTTCCACTATAGATCTATATTCTCAACTATAGGAGACCTACTTTTATTTTACTAACCCATAATTAAAAAAGAAACGATCTCTTTCTCATTTTTAAAATGAATTTGAATTTACGTTTTTACCCCTTAAGTCACTTAAATTTTCAAACTTGTCCTTTTGTTTTTGTGAAGTGAACCATCGAGAAGCCAAGGCTTGAGTGATGGCTGCGAAAGAGAAACAGCAAGTCACTGCTGAATTATTGAGACCCAGACAAAAAAGTACAGACCGCAAACGTGGCATCGTACTTTCCGACACACTCCTTATCTCTTCAACTTAGGAAAAAACGAACTCTCACGTGCAAAGCACGTGTCGTTCGTTACTCTCGTTTCAAAGTACCAACACGTGTTACTCTCAAAACCTTATCTTCAAGTTAAAAACATGACAAGCTACTCAACCATAATGCCTTGTCGGATTAAAGAGGACGTGGTCCCACAGAATCTTACGTCATTTTGACTAGAGATTGTCGCCGCGCGTGTGTCTCCATGCCGACAGTGTCTCAGCACGCAAACCATGCTTTTCGTGCAAGCAAATTACTAATTAACATTTTTGTTTTTACTTTTGGTCCTTGAATTAGTGAAAAATTGAGTAATCACCACACAAACATTCACGGACAAACCAAGACAGAACAAGAAGATGCACCAATATCCAAAGTCACGTGCCGCAATTAAATTTGACGGCACCGTCCCAACCTTGGACTCGCGCGTTTTTTTGAGTTATGTTAATCTACAGCTCTCAGTTTTAAGCAACGATAGTCTCCAACAGATCTAAACCGTTCCTTTGGTAGGTCATGACTTAAATGTATCATATCCGTCGATGTTTAAAGATGATTGGAATGTAATACGTGCAATTCTCTATGTGATCCAGGAGAGTAAAACCATCACTACTAGTAGTGGCAGTGTCTTAAATTTCCGATGTCTGTTGATGATAGTGATCTATCGAGCACCCGAACCCATGCCCACGAACCTCGATGGGTCCTACTTTTAATGACCACATTTTTACCACAACTACCACTAAAATAAATAAATTTAATACTGTGTATTTAAATAAAGTAAAACTCATAATTACGAACCTGACGAAAGTAAAGAAGGAACTAGTTATGGGCCCCACCATAGTATGGGGAGCGGAGCTCTGCGCCTCCTAGTCCCTACGATATCAGTAATCTAATCCAGAACTCTCTACCTGACGTCACAGCTTTCATCAACTCCATTATCGATCCCACAGTGGGTCCCACTTACAATGATATCAGTTTATCTGCTACTTCGGTGCTGTAGGTGTACGTTGAAACCCTCTCGGTTCCTAATTTTTTGGAGATTTAAAAAGAGCTAGACACACGAAAGCGACGGTATGATTAGGAGGCGTAGGGTAATAACTGTGTGTAGAGATGGACTGTAGTTTTTATCGGGATTAGCGCACATGACTCTTTCGTGTAGTTAAAGACGAAGTTCGATATTTTTGCGAATTGAGTGTGAACTCTAGAGTTACTGTCAGGTCCGTCACCCCGACCAGAACATTCAAAAACTTTTCCTTCACGGACGGACACGTCAGCGTCAAAAGACGAACCTCACAGCCTGGCTAGCGGAAAATGACCACCAACCAGAACCACCCACGTGGCGGAGGACGACGTTGACACCTCTCCTCTCTACAGCTGTCTCCCTCTGCCTTGTTTAAAACCCCCCACTATAAATACCATTTATTCTTCTCCATCACTCTTCAAGATACAAAAATTCAAATTCCTCCCTGACCCCGGCAATGGCTTCTAATTACAATCTTGCAACTCTCTGTTCGATCATCCTTTTCCTCCTCTGTTCCATTGGAACTTGCTTGGGATCCACCAGGAAGCTCGCGGCTCTGTTTCAGGA
>JAYMSW010000303.1:0-25112 GCA_036897725.1 Erodium texanum
TTTTTTTCATTCCCCCCCCAAAAATCCATAGTAGATGGTTCTTTTTTTTTTTTTTTTTTTTTTTGCAATTATCACAATTTTTATGTTTCTGAGGTTGATATGGCAAGAAAAAAAGTTCAAGTTCTGGATTTAAAGAAACATATGACACAACTTTACCCATTTGAACTTTTTGGATCGGATATGAACTCAGCTTCAGGCTTCAGATTTTGGTTCTGCAAGTGCACAACACAGTTTGTCATTTAACATATCCAAATAATCTGATATGAAGTGTATGTAAACAAGTTATAGAACGGTAACTTGTCTGACCTCAAAGAACATTCTATACTCTGTTGGAGTCAGAGGCAAGCCATAGAGCGAAGCAGCCTTACTCATATTCTCTTCTTTTGGTTTCACGCCCTGAAGAACTCCAAAACCATGAAGTTCAGACACAAACGAACGTACGCTCACAGGGGGCGTGGAACCCACCATGACTGGCTGAATGTGATCACATTCCCACGGTAGATGGAAGTACGGTATGCTCCATTGTAAACCCCTTGCAAATTCATAATACTCAACTGGCAATGTGACTGCTAACCACCGAGACAATGCAAAGACTTGAATGTAGAATGCGATTCTCTGCATATTATCAAAGAAGGTTCTTGATTAGTAAGAATAACGATGGAGGAAGATAATAGTTTGAAAGGATAATCTCACTTAGCTATCCCTAAGTATGCACCATTCACTCGCTACCCCAAAGTTAACAAGTTTTTGACAATCCATTAAGTTTTTGTAGACTGAATTCACCCCAATTCCGTCAACTTCTGAGCGTGAAACAATGAAAAACCCTCATGTAGAAAAAAGGAAGGGTATTTTCGTCATTTCATCCCCGAAAGTTGATGGAATTTGGGTGAATTGAGACTAAAAAAATTGGGGGTAGTCAAGAACTTTTTAAACTTAGCAGTAGTTGATTGAGCAAGGTGCATACTTAAGGGTAGCTGACCTAGTCTGAATAATTTAAGTGTCCTACAAAAAGGTTCCTGGCTGGATTCGTCAGAAGCAAAGTTGATCGAGAAAAAGCTCCAACAGATTGTAGGCTGGCAGTGGAAATAGTGAGGAGCCCCGCCACAAAGGATGTCACCACAAACGCAACAGTTGCAAAGACAGCAACTATGAAAGCTATTTTAGGCACAGAATCTGCAGATATTGTGTATGTCATGCATTAAACAACCTTCAAGATCAGATCTTGACATCATGAATTTTTCAAGAAAAAAAAAATTGATCAGATACTTACAGTGCCTCACTTGTAGAGTATTAGAAGCTAGATTCTTGTTTCCAGCTACATCTCCAGTAGCATTTTCAGGAACATAAATGGATATAAACTCATTATCTGCTCGGATCTCTACTGTGTATATGCTTGTACTTATTTCATAAAAGCTGGACATGTGAAGAAGGGCTGTGTGTAAATTCATAACCGATCAAAGCATGTTCATGTAAGAAGAGATTGGACTAGGAATTGCTTACTTCTGCAAATGGCCTCCAGAGATAGATAAGTAAGAAGAGTTGAACCCAAACACAGGCTTTGTGAACTTCACTGATATTGGTATAGTATGTTCTTTGGTTCTCATATTAGCTGTTGTACTCAACCTCGCTATAGGTCTCTTAGAATCTGTATTAATATCAATATCAAAATCCACATAAAGTTCTTAATTGGGTGCCAAGAACACAAAAGCTTCCTATCAATTTCAAGAAACGTAGTAGTTTAGTTTGTACCATAAAGGAAAGTAAGAGGAGCAATTGGAGAAACTGGAGTGCCTTGTCTGCTGATAATAGAAGTTGAATTGAGGTTTACTGTGATTATAGCAATACTGGGTACATCCTGAACCTGAAAGGAGAAAATGGGGATAAAATAGTTATATATACTAACACAAAGTTACAATTTTTAATACACTCAGTTCTAAAATCAACTAACCAGAAAGCCAAATCTTCGGTTCCCATGGCTCTTTCCAGTAGTAGGAAGAAGTGAGCCTTGGCTTACAGTAAGAGTACTTAAAACCTCGGTAGATGAATTGAGAACTGGTTCTGAGAAGTTTAGGTACACTTTTAAGTCACTATAGTCATTAGTTGCCTGAACCGTTCTAATTGCACTGTTAAGTTGAACTAGCCTTTCAGGAATTCGGATCCTCAGGTTTGTAGACACATTTCTTCTATCTGTAACATAAAAGCAACATCACGTCTTGGACAGATCGAGTGTCAGATATAAAAATCCATGGAATGATGAACTAAACTCACCGAAATGCACAAAGAAACTAGAATTGTCTGTTCTTGTGAACCCGTTTCCAGCAATGTCAGTACAGAAATTCTTATCCATCACTAGGATCACCCGTCCGTATTGAACTGTAGATGATAAACTCACAAGAAGTGAGTATGTCAGGTTTGGCTGAAGAATTTGAAGTGAAGATGGTATGACTTGGCCAGGACCACAGACCAGCAGCTGAAAAGATATACATAATAACCCATTAAAACTCGATTAGTTTCACTGAACTTGCACAATATTTTTAATTAAAATTTGGCATATTGGTCTTTTTGTTATATAAGTAAACAATCAAGATGCTTAATAAACTTCCATTGGCTACATACTCACGTTGCAGGCATTTACAGAAGAACATCCAAACCCTCCTCCACATGGCTCACTGAACGAAATATTTACAGAAAAATTTAGAGCATTTGTGAAAGATGTTGGGGCTGTTACATAGGCTGTAGGAGGAATCGTATCTGCAAAAGTTATTAAACATATATTAGAAAGATAATTAGAATCTAAAGTTCTTAAACTCTTTGATCATGACATTATTTTTTGTACCAACAGTCCAGTTGAAGTTAGAACAGCCAACTCCATGAGACCCATTGAAGCAGACCTCAAAGGTATGGTTTCCATCTTGTAATCCAAAGTATGAAACTTTTCTATTTACACAATCTGAAGGAAGGCCATCATCAAGCTGCAAGAACAGTGTGGGTTTTGAGATTAAACAAAAAATTAAAATGAACCAGTACAGTTTTATGCAATTTCTTATTTGAGTGACATAATTATAGGATAAATGACAAAAAAATGATAACTTTCTTCCTCTAGTAATTGATTATGAAGTTCATGACAAAAAGTAGGTTGCTAGCTTGAAATCTAAATCTTCTAGAACTGAAGTGCATTAAAATAACATGATTAATTCAGAAACATGGAACCAAATTCAATTTGGGGAAGGAGCAACAGTGAATTGAAACCCATCAACATAAACAAAATTGAGAGCTCCACAAACCTTGCAACTGAGGCTACAGTTACTGCAAGAGTCTCCATTACCACCAACCAAGACATCAAAAACAAATGTGGCTGAGCTGAGGTGTGAGAATGCATGAGGTGCCTTGAAGAGCTTGAGAGAGTGCAATGGAGCAGCAGAGTGAGCACTGAAGCACAAAGGTGAAAATGAAAATACCCAGCAAAACAGAAAGACACAAGTAAGCTTGACGAACCCCATTTGAGAACAAACCCCCAAATTGGGGTTCAGACATGTAAGGCCCTGTAAAGATGACTTTTCTGTGGGGAAGAACTCAAGAACAGAAAGGAAGCATTTTTTGATGTGGGTTTTATGCAGGAAGTGAGGATATAACACTTTTGTGATGGATTAGAAGAAGTAATGGAGGCAAGAGAATGGATTAGGATATGGGTTTAAGGGTTGATGAAGGTTCAGCTGAGGATAGTGCACTGTGCACATGAGGCTGACAGTATAGGAGCAGGACTTGCTTGCTGGTTACAGATAATAGAGAGAGAGAGAGAGTCCAAAGAAGACCAAGGAAAAAATATATTAATAAAATAATCTGATTTCAATGAAGAAAGGGACAGCAAAGAAACAATTTCTGTATTCACCATTAATAATCAACAATCAATGTGAAGTCATATGTAGGCAATTGGCATATATCTGTGTTCATGGTGTGCAAATTTGTTCAGTTCTTAGTGGCTCACATCTCTTAAGAACCACATAGAAAAATACTTTTACATATGAAATCAAATCAAAAATCAAGAACAAATGAAGTTAGATATACAAAGAATGGTGAAATTTTGATGTTTCCTGATAAACATTTTCATGTGCATAGACATAAACCAAGCTGGATCTGACATAGTATGTCAATTTACCCTTTTTTGTATTACACCTGTGTTTCAAATTTTCAATTTACATAGTAACATAGTACATATTGTAGTAATTGATGCCAGGCTGCATGCCTCTCATCTATAGAATAGAAGGTCCACACAGAGATATGATTTGCTTAATCATTGATCATCACTATAGTCATGTCTTTTTCCATGGTTTCTAATTTTATGTATGTGAACTTGCAGAAACTACTTAATAATAAAATGATGATCTTAATCACATCATTAAGGGAAAACAAATGTCGCTGTGGTGTAGTGGTTATCACGTTAACCTTACACACTAAAGGTCTCCAGTTCGATCCTGGGCAGCAACAATGTCTAAATTTTATATAATTTGTAATATACTTTTGCATTTTTTTTGTTTTTTTTTTGGAAGAGGGACCAGTAATAGGAGCTTCCATTATTGAATGAAGATACAGAAATGGAGTTGTCATGTGGTGCAAAGTTTTCAAATTGCTAGTGACTTGTGAGTGACAGTTGTAGGCAAATAAGTGGTGTTGCAGTTTTGGAGCTCCACCTCTAAATTGTTATCTCTTTCATGATCTGCTCCATATCTACTTGTCTTCTTCTTCCTTCCTCCTCCAATGGTGTCTCTGTTCTCTTGAGGATGGCCTCCCTCTACTTTTGGGTGTGGCTCTGGTTTGATAAAATCTGTATAAGATGGAATAAAGTGGAATAGAATGTGATGTTCCTTAATAATATTTGGATGTATTTGGGCACTTTTATTATCTGTTGCAAACACAAATGTCTCACTTTTTAATTAGATGGCTAGAAAATATTAATAAAGTTATGTATTTTGAGTACTTTTTAAGTGATATGAATTTATGTACTTTTTTTTGTCAACGAATTGATATACTTTTTAATTCGTTTATTGAAATAAGAGAAAATAACAAAAAAGTATATTTATTTTTGTGTTCGAATAAATCGATGTTCTCATATTTCAAATAATACAACTCGAATTCTGATGGAGTTAAATTTATGATAAAAAGACTAAAAATACCCCTATACGGGCTATTTGAGAAACACGAAGACACTTTTTTTTGTTATCAACCTTATATTTCGTAATGTGAATTTGGACATTTCTAAAAATATATTTGATACGTGACATCACGCAAAGATTTTAGTTACGTTTTCCATATACCAAATTATTATTTGGGAGTTTTAATCTCTACTGTTTAAAATATAAGAATACTGATTTTTGCTATTATCGCTCAAAACTAAAAGCTGCATAATAGGCACCAAAGCTGTCTTGTGTAACTGTTCAAGTACGTGAACCTGGGTCCATGAGACTAAGTTTCGAGCCTCAATAACGGTATCTTTGTACATATAATTATGTCTTAAGTTATCACATAGTGCGTTTAATACGCTAATTATGCTTGTTAGTGTGAAAATTTGTTTAATGTTTCTTTATCTTTCTACTTAGTAATACGAAACTATACCTTAATATATACTGACCAAATGAGTCTATAATTCCCATATAATGGGTCATCTTTGAATGATATATATATAATATTTAAAATAAAAAAAAGTTCACTAAATTTCAAGTTCTGCCTTGACCTTTTGATCCATATAAAGGCCTACTTAGGACAAACTCAGACCCCCTGGCCCAGAACTCTAGATCTTGTAGCCCAGCCCAGAAATAAGCCGGGCTTAGATGGGCAAGTAGCCACAGCAGACCAAATACATGGGCCTTTTAAGATTTGATATCGCCTCTACCTCTCAAACCAACAACAAAAGAGTATCGAAGAAGAGAGGCCCATAAAAAAATGATAGGCCCAACGAAACAAAGGCCAGAGAGAACATTTTCGTGGGAAATTCGAGGGAATATATGTTGAGATGGATAAGCATAAGCATTGGACAAATTAATTACAGAGGAGAGAGAGAGAGGGTCGAAGAAGAAATCGAGGAGAGAGAGAGAGAGAGAGACAAGAATCGCAAATTCTTCTGGGCTCTGTTTGTGTTTGCCTTTTAGCGAGTTTCGAGGAAGATGCCGCGGCTTGCGATGGTCGGCTCCCGATACGAAAAGTCACCGTCTCGGGAAGCTACTTCTTCCGGCCATGACTTCGAGCTCTGACTCGTCTTCTTCTTCCTCTCCTCTTCCTTGGAAGTTCTCTCAGGTCTTCGGCGAACGAGCTCCTGGCGAAGAAGTTCAAGAAGGTTTCTTTCTCACTCTATCTCACTTCCCTTTCACCTATCTGTGTATCTATGTGCCTGTATGTAGTTGTTGGAAACTTTGTTTCATTTTGTTGACTGGGTTCATATCTGTGGTCTGTTTGGTTGATGGGAAAGTGTGGGCAAAGAAGGGAAATTGGAGTTGTTTGTTCTTGTTTAAGTTTTGATGATTTGGGGATTGTAAGAAGATAGTGAGAGAAAGTTAACTAGAGTGTATGTTTAGTCTTCGAATCTGGATTGTTTCAAGACCAAAAGGAAAGGAGAATAAAAGAGTTTTGAATAGCTTTTGGTCAATGGGGAATAATTTTTTTCTAGTTTTATGTTTTGAGGAACATTAAATTTCACATATAAACTAAACTATGGAAAATTTAGAGATGGGACTTACATTTTCTCTTCACCAAAACAAGGGGGTGTAGTTAATAGGCTTGTTAATTAGACTGTCTCCATATTTAATGTTAAAATCTTTTCATGAATGCATGCTGAAACTTTAGTTTGCACTGGCTGTTTCTGGAAATTTAATATGAGGACATTTCAGAAGTCCAGAAATCAATTTTACCTCATCTGTTATGGATGGGAAAGACTTCGCCAGTGAAGCTCATTCAAAACACTGGATCTGTGTTCTAAATGCTGTCCTGTGATCTTAAAGCTCCTTATTTTTAAGTTGCATTGCTTGATGCTTCTATTGACACGATGGATTTTTGCCCTTTCTTTTTAGTTGACATCGTATCTTCAATTGAATTCGATAAGAGTGGTGATTATCTTGCTGCTGGAGACCAAGGTGGCCGCGTTGTAGTTTTTGAAAGAAAGGATGGAAAAAATGTGAGGTTCTCCAATATTGTTTGAAATATCTGTTATATTTGCTTTTCTGTCTGCTTCTAAATCAGCAAAACTGGTTTGAATCCATTTTTCTCTTTCCAGGCTGGCTGTTATGCTGGTTGTTTGGTTTTCTGACCCTTTAACCCTTAATTTGTTGGCTTTTTAGACTTCAAACCAGCAGCTGTCTCGGGATGAGTTGGAACATATGGATTCCACCTACACATGGCGTCCAGAATACCAGTACAAGACCGAATTTCTGAGTCATGAATCTGAGGTATGCCTTATACTGTATTGGACAGTAAATGGGTGCGTATTTATTTGATCTTTAAGCATGTTGCAGGTACTGATAGTATTTGTCGTTTTCTTTCAATAGTTTGATTACTTGAGAAGTGTGGAAATTGAAGAGAAGATCAACAAATTAAGATGGTGTCCGACACCCAATGGCTCGCAGTTCATCCTTTCAACAAATGATAAGACAATTAAATTGTGGAAGGGGGGGCATGCTAATCTATCCACTAAGCTTTATTTGCTTCATTGTAATGTACATTCATGGTACCCTTAAAATCATATCATCTTAACTGAAAATGGATCATAGTATCAATGTATCATACAGTTGTTGAATACTTGAATGTCATCCTTAAGGCATGTACATGTAAAATGGCTTAAAAGATTGAAGCGATGATGGTATAGGTGTTGGGATTTGACACTATCAGATTTATGGCAAATGGAGGTTGTTTAATCACTGGACAAACAACCACTAATTTATGATTCTTTGTAGTTATATTGTTTTTGGTACTGAAGCAAGTCAAGAACGTATCTCTTTACCAATCAGCCTCTCTAGATGGTTTTACAAGTCTTGCAAGGATGACTTTTGTAATGTTAGTTTATCTTTTAGTGGTTTTTGATGTCAGGTTAAGGGAAATAAAGTGAAGAAAGTAAGAGAAATGGACCATGATCCATTGGTGTATTCAGAGAATGCGCTTCTGGGTGAAAGGAGTTTCATGAGGGGGCAAGATAGTTTATCTGTTGATAATGGCCATCTTCTTGAGTGGACTGAGAAAATACCTGAGAACTCGCTAGAATCTCAGGAAGCTCATACCAACGTAGGTACTCGCAAACCATGAGAAAGTTTTAACTAATTCCTGATTAGCAAATCGTTCCTTTTGCTCCATATACAAAACTATCATACTACATTTTTTGTTTGATCAGATTACTAATATTGGGGACTCTGCGCTTGCAAGGTGTAGAAAGGTGTATGCTCATGCTCATGATTTTAATATTAACTCAATTTCCACTAATAGGTAAAGTTTGCAACCGGTTTGTTGCATTGTAATTGCTTTTCGATCTTAGAAATCTGTGTTGAAATCCCTTGTCAACTAAAGAGGGGTGTAAGAGAAGGCATAGTTTATTTTAAACACAAGCTTGTGTAGAACAATAGACAACTAAATACATACTCTGAGTCATGTATTGTCATCACCCCTGTGCAGTGATGGTGAGACATTTATTTCTGCAGACGACTTGAGAATAAATTTGTGGAACCTGGAGATCAGTGATCAGTGTTTCAATATCATAGACACAAAGCCTTCAAACATGGATGATCTTATTGGTAATCGTGCCCATCTTCTATATTTTTGATGTTTCAAGAAGCCACTTATATTTCTTCGCTAGTTGCCTTTTTTCTTCTAAATATTGTGGTGTTCTGGTGCAGAGGTCATAACATCAGCCGAGTTCCATCCCATTCACTGTAATCTGCTTGCATACAGCAGCTCAAGAGGTTTTATTCGTCTAGTCGACATGAGGCTATCTGCATTATGTGATCACAACTCACGAATGTGAGTTTCTGCTCATTTTACTGGTCTTGATTCATTTCTGTAAGCATGGCTCACCTTCACTATTTTTGGGGATTCATTCTTATACTTGGTGTTGTTTACACTGATCATGCAGATTACAAGATACAGAACCCCGTGGGTCTAAGTCTCTATTTGCAGAGATCATTGCATCTATTTCTGACATAAAGTTCACATCAGATGGGCGACACATCTTAAGTCGTGATTACATGAACCTAAAGGTCTCTTAGTTGTTATAGAGTGCAACATTTCAGTTTAAGTGCTTCATCCATCTCTCTTTAATATTTTTTCCCAGTAAGTGAGGCATCTTCATGTTCACTTCTAATATGGTTAGCTTCAATCCCACTGTCGTATTTTTTGGGGAAGCCAATATTCTTTTTTGTGAAGAGCATTTGGTAAATGTTATTTATATTCCCACCATCTTATGTTGTGTTTAGAATACTTGCATGATTTTTTTTTTTGTACTCTTGGATTTTACTGATCTATGATTTCACCATTCATGTTAGCTATGGGACACACATATGGATTCTTCACCAGTTGCTATATTCAAGATTCATGACTACCTACGCCCTAAGGTAAAAACATGGTAACAAGACACCCGTTTTCGTGGAAAATTCATCGTACTGTATCATTTGTGTTTGTGTTTTTCTGCAAAACCTGTAGGTTACAGAAAATAAGTAATTGAATTCATTTCCCAATTTAGAATTTTGAAACATGTATATAGTATAGCTGTAAAGTAAACTCATGGTAAATGTTTTGTAGTTCTTGCTTGTAAAGTCTTTCATTGGCAGGTTATGGATTGCATTTATTACCAATAGCTGACGGCCTGGCATATGTGATGCAGTTGTGTGATTTGTATAACGACGAGTCAATATTTGATAAATTCGAGTGCTGCCTCAGTGGAGACGGACTTCACTTTGCAACTGGATCTTACAGGTTTTGCTCATGTTTACAATTACATACATTAGTAATAGGAAATGATTTTGTTTTCGTCATAAAGATTGCAATTCTAATGACACCTTTATTCCTTTTATTTGACTCAGCAACCGTATACGTGTATTCTCCAATGGCCCTGGAGGTGAAGATGGAATCACAATAGAAGCTAGCAAAAATCCGACCAAGTGAGATCTTGCTTCTTTCTATCACCCTAGCATCCGATATATTAATATATTATCCGTTGTAACTTGATTTATAAACAGGAAAGCGGTAGTGCAAACTGCTCCAAAAACTAGAAGGTCGTCCTTGAGCAATCTAGCACGTGGATTCTACAGGCCAGGTTCGTTTTGTTGCTTTGTGAACCTTGAAACTTGATTATATTTATGATTAGAGTCGTTGAGTGTGAATTTATTCCAACTGATGTTGCTTGCAGGGCAAGAAAGCTCGGGCCATGGCAGCAACGAAGTGAGTTGTAACTTAAGCTCGAAGCTGCAACATCTGGCATGGCATCCCACAGCAAACTTGATTGCTTGTGCTGCAGCAAACAGCTTGTTCATATATTACGCGTAGTGTCCCATACAATTAATCTTCTTTTTTGGTTATGATTTGATTGCTCAATTCAATAAAGTATAGAATTCAGCTTTGTATATATACATATATTTGCACAAGGCAGCAAAATTTGATTTGATTGAGAAATAAGAATGATGATTCAGTACTAATGTTCTTGGTTGGGTTCAGGTCAGGTTGAATAATTTTGAGCTGTTTATGTTAGTTTGACTTGAGTCAAAGTTAATCAGATATTAATCTCTAATTTAACCTCCTATCACATGTGTATGACTTGATGGATATATGTACATAAACATGTAGTAGAGACAGATAGGTCATGACAATCACATTTTGTCTTTTCTTGTGCTGCAACTTGCTGAATAGTTTATTACTTCAATGGCTGACCCAAAAACCCAGTTCTGCCCAGACACATTCTTCAACCTTCATCACCACTTCTCTCTCTGCCCGTCTTGCCCGTTAAACCCTAGCATCGTCGTCGTCGTCTCTCTCTCTCTCCTATAAAAGGAACATTTTCAGACAAATCTCAACAACATTGTCATTGCCTCCTCCATTTCTTGGCTTCCACAAACATGGTGGGTTTGTCTTCTGGTTCTGTTTTGTAACATGTGTTTGTGTTCTTGGCGATGTTTCATTATGTGTTTACTGTTTCTTTATATGTGCAAAGCTTCCATCAGAATGCGAATTGGTTCTTTTTGTATTATAGCTGATTCTAAAGGGTTTATGTTATGTTCATGCACCAAACCTTTCAGACCACAGCATAAATGCATTTCTTAGTTCTTTTTTATGGCAACTTTTAAATCCATTCTAAATGATGTATCTGTGACACATGTCTTTCGATACATTGAATTTGAGTCGAATTTGGAGAGAGTTGAAGTAACATTAATCTCAGCCATTAAAATTGTAATGGAGCGTTAAAAATAACGGCAGAAAATCATTATGATTTCTTACCTCTTCTACAGTTTTGATTTATTTCTTATACATGTTACGTAGTCAATATTGTAGAGTATCGAGAATAATAACAGCAAGAAATCCTCATGATTTCTTACCTCTTTTGCATCTTTGATTCATTCCCTATATTACATAATCAATATTCTCGTCATTAATCTATTTATTTGTTTGCATTTCAAAAAAAAAATCTATTTATTTGCTTTCCTCTTTTGTGATCATGTACTCGTGTATATATACATGTACTTCCCTCTCAATAAAACCAAGTCAACCATGTTCTTGGCTTCCATGAACATGGTAGGATCGAGTTCTGGTTTTGTTTCATACTAGGTTGTGTGTTCTTTTTGTGTCTTATATGTTTATATCTATATATGCGCAAAGCTTCCATCCGAATGCGAATTATATTGCGCAAATCGGCCATAACTTGCGCAAATCAAACTCAAAAATCGAAAGAGCCGTTTGGTTGTTTTTGTATTATAGCTGATTCTGAGAGTTTATGTTTATTTCTATACATCAATCTCTTCAGATCACAGCACACATGCAGTTCTTAGCTTCTTTCAGACAACTTTTCAGATCCATTCATGGATCATTGTACCAAAGTATAGATCTGTTAAGGTTCCTTCCAAGTAGTTTGGATACTATGTTCCATCACTGCCACTTAAATAAGTTTGATTACTATCTTTACTTGGACTAAAACTTCATCATAAAATTAAAAGTATTGAAAAAAAGACATTTGAAAATGATGTCGACAAAAGAACAAAACTCAGTACATTAATGTAACCAGAACATTCTCAGTTTCTGTCAACATCATGTTTAAAACAAAACATGGCATGTCTGTAGATTTTTTACAGTTAGCATATCCTCTGTACCACAACTGTTGGGAGAGATTTTTTTGAAGGAAAAAAAAACAAGAAAAATATGAGAAAGGAATTGTACAGAATCAAAATTACATAAACTCAGCAAAAAGTTACGGTAAAAATAAAAAATCAAATTCACAATCTTCTGAACTTCACACTGATGTGTTCTCTTTAGTATCACTCTCCAATTTCAGCTGGAAAATACATGTTCTTGTAGAACTCTTCTTATCGGGCGAAGAAACCAAACCCGCAATTGAATTAACCTTACAGTACTCACCATTCCTCTTCTTGCCATCAATCTCATCTCCATAGACCCAATTCTCTTCATCTTTCTGGTGCTTAGAGTCGATCGAGCCATCAACGGCTAGGATCATGAGTTTCCTCCAATTGCGCCAGATTCTGAACATGATGTAAAGCAGCACCAAGCATATCACTGTTGAGGTCAAGACAATGGCTACAATGATGCTTGCAGCTGCAGTTTTCGACAGCCACTTCCTCTGCTGACCCACTGATTCAGAGCATGATACTAATGGTGGGCCGCAGAGGTTGTCATTACTCAAGAAGGAGCTGAGTGGGAATCCAGAAAAAGTAGAAGGAACTTGACCTTGGAGATGATTATAAGAGAGGTTCAGCATGTGGAGGCTCGTCAGCTTTCCTAGCGAAGCAGAGACCTGACCCACGAGCTGGTTTGAAGAAAGATTCAATCTTTCGAGCTTCATGAGGTTTCCAAGTGAAGAGGGTATGTGACCTGAGAGTTGGTTCTTGCTCAGGTCTAAGATCACTTGCAGCTCTGTCAATGTGCCTAGCTCGGGTGGGATCGAACCTGTTAAGAAGTTTTCAGATAGTCTCAGCTCAAAGAGCTTCTTGCAGTGCTGGATTGAGGTTGGGATCGAGCCTGAGAGGTTGTTTCTCTGCATGTTGAGGACATTGAGAGAACCCAAGTTCCCGATTTCTTCTGGGATGGAGCCTGAGAGATTGTTGCTGTGGATTGAGAGCTTGAGGAGTCTTGAGCAGTTTCCGAGCTCTGCAGGTACTGATCCATGGAAGAAGTTGGATGAGAGATCTAGCTCTCCTAGCCCTTGTAAGCCCCCGAACCACGAAGGCAAGGTGCCTCTCAATTCATTGTTGTTGAGGAGGAGATGTTCGAGTTTCTTGCAATTGGAGAGCTGAGAAGAGAGCTCTCCTATCAGACCATTGAAGGACAAGTCAAGAAAGTTCAGTTCTGTGAGTTGGCCTAGTTCTGAGGGAATGTTGCCTGTAAGATGATTGTGGGCCAGGCGGAGACGGGTCAAGTTCCTTGAGGAGGCAAGTCCTGAAGGGACAGGGCCCGAGAAGCTGTTATTGGTCAAGTCCAGCAGAGTCAAGGACTTTGCACCAGAGAGAGGCTCGATCGTTCCACTGAACTTGTTGTGAGAGAAGTTTATGATCTTGAGGTTCTTGAAAAGGGACAAAGAAGAAGGAAGAGGACCTTCTAAGGAGTTGTTGTATAAAGATATGGTGCTGAGCTCTGAAAGGTACCTGAAAGTCTGAGGCAATGGACCTGAGAGCTTGTTATCAGCCAAAGCCAAGGACTGAAGTTTTTTACAGTACCCTAAACTTGGAGGGATAGGGCCAGACAAGTCATTCTGCCTCAGCTGAAGAAAAACCAAGTTCTTCAGCTTCCCAATCGTTGCTGGAATTGTCCCTGTGAAATGGTTTCCGAAGAAATCAATTGCTGTCAAGCTTGTACAGTTCGTCAACTCTCTCGGTATAGTCCCTGACATCTGATTATCATAGAGGTAAAGCTCTGATAGCCTCTGTAAGTTCCCGATTTCACCAGGAAGCTTCCCCGTCAGCTTGTTGTCGAAAAGGTAGAGACTTTGAAGGTTACTCATGTTGCCAACCTCAGGCGGGAGAGACCCAGTGAAGGAATTGTTGTTTAGCAAGAGATCAGTGAGGTACTCGAGCTTGTCGAGGCTTGAAGGTAGCTCTCCGCCATAGCCATTATCAGAGAGGTCCAGCTGTTGGAGAGCTGAACAGTTCAGAACTTCCAATGGAAACTCCCCTGAGAGCTTGTTCTGAGAGAGAAACAGCTTTTGCAGTCTCGAATCTGTAACACAGAAGTTTCTGGGGACATTACCGGTCAAAGCATTGCCTGATAGAACCAGAGCTTCCAAGTTCTTCAACTGGGTGTTGAGGATGTTGATGGTGCCAGAGAGATGGTTATAAGACAAGTCAAGCTCCTCGAGCTGAGCCAACTTGTTGAGCTCTGATGGGATGTTCCCGTTCAATCTGTTCTCAGCCAAATTCAAGTACTTCAGATTGGCAAGCTCACCAAACTCAACTGGGATGGGGCCAGAGAGGCTGTTGTTGGCCAAGTTGAGGATGTTTAGTGACTTGAGCAATCCCATTGAAGCAGGTATGTGCCCCTCGAGCTTGTTCTTCGATGCTGCAAAGTTTTCAAGCTCTTGACAGTATTGAATCTCATCCGGAATGGCCCCGCCAAGGTTGTTGTTCTGTAAATCAAGAGATGTTAAATGCTTCAGATTGCCAATCTCAGCTGGGATAGTTCCGTTCAATTGGCAATATGCAACAGCTAAGACTCTCAATTCACTCAAGTTCCCAAGGCTTGGCGTGATTTCACCTGATAACAAGTTGTCACCAATCCTCAGAACTTGGAGCTTCTTCAGAAGGCCTATCTCAGCTGGAATGTTACCAGAGAGGTAATTCGAATAAAGGAGAAGCACCTCCAGATTCTGAAGCTGCCCGATATCAGCAGGGATCGAACCAGTGAGAGAATTTGAAGACAAATCAAGTCTCTGAAGCGAAGACAGCTTCCCGATTTCTCCTGAGATTGAACCTGATAGACCAAAGTCAGAGAGGTTCAAGCTCAGGATACGGGTTTGATCATCTGAACATGTCACTCCCCTCCACGTGCACGTGCTGGTTTGAGAAGACCAGTCATCAAGAACACCAGTAGAATCAACTAGTTCTGATTTTATTCTCAGAAGCAAGTTGGTATCTGCTGAAGCATCTCCAAAAGTTCCAGCAAGAACAGCAATGAAGATCACAAACAGCATAACACGAGCCATCTGAATCCTACCCATCTCAGAATGTATGATCAAGATCGGTATACAATCATGAAGATTCAGTGCCACCTTCACAAAAACGTGACTCCATTAGAGAGGAAGGCAAGAACAAGAAAAGGAGGGAATATTTGAAGAAAAGATCATACAGAAGATGAAGATACTGAGACGATGAAAGATTGGAGTTTAAATACTCAAGAGTCAAGTAGGTTTACCAAACCAGTTCTTAAAAAAAGTAGAAACCAAAGTGAAAATATTCATTTTATTATTTAACCACCACCAGTTATCTTAAGAGACTCTACCCATTTCTTTTACCTTTATCGTCTTCTGCTAAAAGCTATGCTCTTTTTCTAGCTTTTCTCCTCAATGCAATTATAGAACTTATCAGCATGATTTAGTAGCTTGTGAGATGGGGAAGTGTATGGAGATAAGATGGTGGTGATGGGTACATATTGGTTTTTGCTGAAAGCAAGATAAAAAAAAAGTTGTGGGAGAGTCCCACTTGTTTTTGCTACATAACTCTAAGTGGGGCTCTTGCTAGGCTCTACTTTGGTGTTCAGTTTAGGTTGGACTCTACAAAAAATATTAATTAAAACTCACATCAAACTGAAAAAATAGCAAAAACCCATTACAGAACTAATCCACTTTCAAAAGATTTAGGACAGTTTGACTTTCAAAATAGATTTGGTCAACCTATGTTTTAACTACAAACATTGTCAACTATCAGGTATAAACCCATTATAACTGTTGAAACTCCAGGATGGTTCATGCATCCAATCCCATATCACCTTCTGCAGATGACATAATTATGAGTAGCAAAACATCAGTTAAAAACGAAAAAGTTTATGTTTAAAATGCTATTTTTATCCAATAAGAAGTCTCATCTCCATCAACCTAAACCACACCTAATACCCAATTAATTATCAGAAGAAAACAGAAGAGATTAGAGACCAAAACCACCACACTAGCTACAAGAATTCTCAGTATAGCAACCTCCTTATAAATAATACTGACACCCATAACAAAGGGCAAAGACATGTGAAACTATGGTGGTTTAATTAAATGTAGGCCACAGAAACAGATAAAGAAAAGTAATGAGTCATAACATTTGTGAATATTCCGACTAATATAGCACCAAATATAACAGGACAAAAGAGTGCACATCACAATTGGGTTCTCTCATGTTTTGCTGATAAAAACATGCATTTACTTTGCTTTTCAATGGTGCTTTCACGTAATTCACCTTTGCTTCGTTTCGCAGGATTTAAAAAAAAAGACAAGTAATATGAATTTACACAAGAAGATTTATTCTATATATTCTTAGACAGGCCAAACCCGATAAAAATATTGAAATGGAAAATAAAATGCCAAACAAGAAAGCAAAGTAGTGACCTACCTGGACCATTTGTTGCCCAAGTGCTCTTGACTTACATATGCTGAAACCAAGTCAGAAACATCTTCAAGTATGGGAATATGCAGGCTAGAGATTCATATGATTTGATCTTCCTTTTCTCTTGTGCAATCATATTTATTTTGTCAGCATATAAAAACAATAATTACCCGGTTGACAATAGTCACTAAGCAAGAATTCTTAAATTTTTTTATGGTACTTATTTTTGTATCAGATTCAAATGAAGAATGGAAGTTTATGAGACTTTTCAATATTCTACCTAATCCGAGCTTAGGCATGAAGGAGGAGAAATGGAACTACAAGACAGTACCTAATATGAAGTTTTATAGGCAATCATAGAACAGTTGAGATTAGAATATTTAACCTCAATAAGAAACAGAAACGATAAATAAAATAGACAAACAGCCAAAGTAGAGGTTGCATTATTGACGCTGATGATAATAACCAGCCAAATAATCCAGAAATCTCGATAGAAATGGTTCCGAAGCTCCCCTTCTTTCTGGCATAAATTAAGTGCAGCTATTCCAAATTAACAAAAAAGTTATCGTATAAATACATAGATGATCAAAGACTTTTACTGAAAGTCCCTCTTAAAATAATTTTGCATATGGGTTTTGAACCCCAGGACCTATGATTCTACTTACTCTTTTGTTTTGCTTTTGTTTTTTATCATGCAACAAGTATCTATCTATTGCATGAAGGAATTGATGTTGACTTTGATTTTTTTAATGTGGCCCTAACCTAAGGGAAGATTTGCTTCGTTTCAAATCTTGCTCAAAAAGCGATTCTGAAGAGTATATAGTCCCCACCACTAATTCATTATAAGTATTTATCAGCTAGTGTTAAGCTTTACGATGTTAATCAATCACTTGATTGGCTGTGATCTCACCATTTCTTGTTTAAATAAGTTGACTTTAGCTCCCTAATTTGGCTCTAAATCATTTAACTTTTCGTAACCAACACATTTTAATATACTTCTAAAGCCTCTGACCAACAAAAAGAAAGCACAAAGGGGTTTGCTCAGGTTGCATATCACAGGTCAGTTCTCTACTTACTTCACCATTCCTAAACCTATTGACTAATGAACTATACTAAATGGTATTAGTCATAATCAGGTGGGGACAGAAACAGGATTAAGAACATGATTAGTGTTAAGATAATCAGAATTCGGGCATTTCAGGCCCACAAAACCAAAACCTGTAGTTTCTTGATCATGACTAGATAAAGCTAAAATTCCAATACACACTATGAAATACACAACAGAAACTAACAAGGCTCTGAATCCGAAAAGGTTCGCTGTGTAAAAAGAATGTCTAAGTCAACATCAACATCAACATTGCAGAAACAAGGACAATAATATGCATCAGCTTGCACTAATAACCAAATGGTCCAAAGCAATAATTAGATTCATTCAGAACTATAATTGAATGAGTCGACGAGAGAAACGGGTACGCAACACAACTATGCTAGATTTCAGCTGTCTTTGCATTCAGACTCTAAAGTTGGGCGAAGAAAAAATAAGTAGTGAAATGACTTTATAAAGGTACATTAATCAGGATAGTACACAATCTACTAAAAGAAAATAATTAATGTACAAGTAATATTGAATTTACTTTCCAAGATTCGCACAATAAGGTCAGAAGATGCTGCCTTGTGCAAACCTGAAGAGCTCTCAGCACACAAAAAGGTTGATCGGGAATTTGGAATCTTCAACATCGATTCCTGCAATAATTGTTTCATATTCACTTTAGCAAGTCAAGTTCTGGGACTTTAAGACTCCACCAAATCGGAAACAAACCCAAAAGTTACACTGACCCGTTTGTAATTTTCATGCATCATGTTGAGTCCTTGCGGAAGAAGGGAAGAATCTCATGAGGAAGCTCGAGAGAGACCAAATGCAAATGACCCCTAGGCATTGAAGGACATTCAGGAGTGTGCCCAAAGAGCTGTTTATCGCCAAGTTATGTGATGTCATCTCTGCTGATCTCACTGTAAATGACAGGGCCGTCACCAGTTGTGCTGCTCTATTCAGTTGGTGCAACCGATAAACCTGTTAATCACACAAAAAATATATTTTTTTATACGCATTCATATACTTAATTAAAATACATATTCAGGTCACTCCATTACAATTATAGTTACCTGAAAGATAATTGGAATAACGGGCCATGCCGGGGACTTCTTGTATCTGGCATACTGCTCAAAAGCAAATTGGACCATGATACCAACAAGGTATGGAGCAAGAGTAGCAGAAGCAGCAGGGCCGGTCCATGGCCACACCAAGCCCATTGTCACCATTGGAATGGTAAGACTTAGAGCCAAAACAGTAACAGAAGAGATTCGCTGGCCCAACTGAGGAGGCTTGGTTCTTTCACTGATTGCAACAGAATCTTGTTCAATGGGCCTCCTCAAACGGTCAATTAAGAGAAGGAAAAACGCAATGCCACAATAAAAGAGAGCTTCCGTGAAGAACAATATGAGAAAATCTGCAGATAGACAATAAAGGTAGTTCAGATGTACACTAACATATTAATAGCCCAACAATAGCATCAGAAAGAAACAAGAACATAAAGCCTACCTGTCAATAAAGAGTCCTCGAAAATAGTTGAGATCATTTTGCGCAAATAAAGTGAGGGGAATATGAAAGAGGCCACAAGGACAGCTGGACCAATCAACCACAGTAGATCATTCTCGTTCCTTTTAGGGTTGGATAATTCGATTTCATCTTCTCTTTTATATGGGCGATTATAAAATGATATGAAACCTGGTTTTCCATTAGTGCCCTCGAAATGGGCGGACGAACTACTAGCAGGAGCAAAATCCTCAGCATCATTTTCTTCCTCTGAATCATCTGGTTCTAGCTCACTGTAGTCTGATTGATCCTCATCAGTAGCAAAAAGAACATGTTGCCTCCTCTGAAATCGACCCCTTGGCTTCAGAACTTCACGTATGAAGTGGCCTGACTTGACTACTCAAATAGCAGAAGAAAAACATGAAAGAAAGAGATATTAAAGCAGTGGTAGCTATAATCAACAAGAAAAGAAGCTTGATTGTAGTTTTTTTTTTTTGTCAAATTCACTTTATAAGTGCTTCAGAGGTATATCAAAATTTGTGAACACTGAATCACACCTTAGACATAATTTTCCCAACTTCAAAATGTTGTAGTCCAAGAAGTTGAGAGAACTACCTTTTTCAACTTTAAGGTGCTGGCCATCATAACGCTGGCTGTTATACAGACCTCGTGATAATGTCAGCTGAAAATCAGAGAATAAGAGTTACAAGTGAGAAATGAAATTGGGGGAGGTCAGAAAGAGACATCTCTTCACAGTTCAGGAAACATGATGCTTAGGAGATGCTTAAGAAAAGCTAAACATGATTTCAGATCATGTCAAATATGGATTTACAAACAGGGAAAGACAGTGGCATGTAACACTTTGGGACAAACAAATATGCATGACTCTGAGCTATTCAAGACAGATAGCAGTGCAGCCAATGTTCATCATTGATGATTTTGCGTAACATAAAAGAAACACTAAAAAAAACTATGTACGAGTTACACTAGCTTCTAGAAACCAACAAGTAACAGCAATAGGAAAAGGTGGAGTCATTAAAATTATACTTGTCAATTTATAACCACATTCGATATTCTCTACAATGATGCTTGTTGTATACCTTATCTTTGTTTTCAATGAAGCCATGTTATTATTCAATTCATAGGAAATTTGGTTGAATATATTGATTAAAATTATGCTCCTGGGATATATTGGAACGATTCCAAGGTGACTATAGACAAAACAGTTTAATATCTATTTATAATTCTTTTAATCTAACTATCAAATATAGTAACAAGTCAAAGGGCATAGAGGGTCAAGAATCACTCTTGGGAGTTAGGACCCATGGCAGCAACAATATCTCTTTTGTCCGTAACGATTTTTAAAATTTGCAGAAGACAACTTCAAACACATCAAAGTACAAGAAGCTCATCAGGTTTCTAGGGAAAGGAGCAACATTTTGCCTGACAAATGTAAGAGTTTCTAAGGACAAATTTATTTCTGCAAGGTAGGGTTCACCCTCTAGTCCATAACTATCCAGTATAGTATACATTTCAACTACTAAAAAAGAGTGATAGAACCAACCTAGTATGATATCTGAATGTAGCTATAAATTTATCACCAAAGGTTCTTCTTAAGTCCTCCAATTTGACATGGCCATGGCCGCAGAGTTCCATTGCGCCACATGTCCACATAACATCCCTCCATCACCTTGAAATCCTGAAATTGGCCTCCTATGAAATAGTGGCATTTCGAGGGGCTGACCCTTCTGTCAACTTGGACCCACCTCCAGTGATGCTATTACTTACCATCAGATGACAATAAGACTCTTCCTGACCTCGATTAAAGCCCTCAACCAATATTTTACTTTCCTTTTCCACTTCTAAATTAAGGACTCCAATTTCACCCTTCATGATAAACCTCTTCGTTCCGTCTCTTTTGCAATGTCATATCAATAACTAAGCTAAGCTCGTTGTCCAAATTCATCCAACTAAAATAAACTACTTCACTCTGTGCTTGTGCTTCAAAAGAAGAGATGTGTACATCCAGGAAGCACCTCTAGGCATTTCAACCACATTCAGGTGCATAAATATATGATAGGAGAATGTATCAGCTGACACACACTGATGTTCAAATCAAATTGAAGGTCACCAGAAAACAAACGAATTACAGGAAACAGAAGAAACAATAATGTGCGCACATGAATCCAAGTTGGCATTTAGATGCCCAAAAAAAAATATCTACTTCCTTGCTACCATGATAACATTGAATTTCCATGAACAAATATCAATCAAGTGAAGGAGTAGAGTAGATGCATATAAATAGCATCCATTAAGCATTGAGCAAACAGATGAACAAAACTCCTCTGGCATTTCCAAGGCACACAAGAGCAAATTCATAGCTAAAACAAGCAGTATTTCACAAAAAACCAAAGACAAGTACTTCGACAGCAACTCCACCAAATCCCACATAGAAAGTACCGAAATTTACCTGGGAAAAACGTGCCTTGGGTTGAAAAGGATACGAAACAGAAGTAGCAACACAAGAGAACGGGGCAGAGCCAAGTTCCATAACCATTCCTTTCTTCTAGTTTCCTTCAAAATCAATAGCAATCAGCCCAATCTGCTGTGAAGTCAACGACTGGACTACATGTAGGTGGATTTTAGCGAAAACCCATTTGCTTTCGAGGGAGCTTGAGGACACCCAGGTGAAGAAATTCCCGAGCAAAGATGGGAAAGTGGTGGGAAAATGAAGAAATGCGAAGATTCTGAGGTATGGGCAATGAAGTTGAAGGGCAGGGGAGAGAGAAAGAAGAGTGAACAAGAAAAGGCTATTCCTTTTTGTTTGGTCTATTTTTTTCTACTAAAGATATTAGCTACAAACTCAGGGCTTTTCTACTTCAGTACAAAAGCCCAAATCCACCCCTCACCCTTTATTTAATTGTTTATTTTCAACACAATTTTACAAAAACTGGTCTGTGATTTTAATAAAAATCTTATTTTTATATGTAACAGATAGGAAGGAGCAAGGCATCAAAGGACACAGTTACTGCCGATAAAAACAATGAATTTTTGATATTTTCTATAAAATTTATCAATTTGTCAACAACGTTACATGTTCATTTCATTTTTACTGCAACCTAAAAGAATAAATTAATCATAATTATACAAATTAGGTGCAGCAAGACTATCCTCACTGAAATCTAATCATTCCTATGCAGATGTAGCCAAAACCTAGTTAGGTCGAAGTTTAGGATAAGCAAAAGCTGGCAAAGTAACTGCAGATTCACTCTTCTTGCATGGCAGAGGCAGTTTGATTCGACTTCGATAAACCACAAAAAGAAGACAAGCGAATATAACGAACAGAAGAACTGGGGATGACGTGACCTTCAGGTTCTGCAGTGTTGAAATGTGAGTTTGAACTTGGTGGGTGCTTTGCCCTTCGACCAGTGCAGCTCCTAGAGTCCAAGAAATGTTTCCAGGACCGAATATTATCTCTGTGTTCTTGAGGCACAGAGCGTCCTCAATGAGTGATGCCACGTAGGGCGCTCGAAAACAGTATTGTTGAGCATAATTTTGACTGGAGATGCTTCTTCTCACTTCAGTCCATGATTTTGAACATAGCTCTTGGCCTTTGTTCCAGAGTGTTGTCAGGTTAGCTCTTGGAGTCAAGTTTAACGAGTTGTAAACTGCGAAAAATCCAGATAGAGCGTGGAAGCGTGTGAAGGAATGAGTTTTGGCTGTTAAGTTAAGCATGCCATTGCCTGCAGAAGTGAATGAGTTTAGACCATGAACTTCACACATAGTAAAAGGGTTACTTGCAGATAGCCATTGCTGACTATGTCTTTTACACATAACTATTCCTAACTTTATAAAGTTATTTACAACTATCTAAAACATACAAAAAAAATTGCAGAGAAGGAACTTCAGTTTCGTGTGTTGTTTACATAATAAAATAAATAAAATGTTTTGGAATTACCATTTTGTGAAGACACGCCGGGTTTGCAATTCAGACCAACCATAGACTGAGACTGATCTAAACTGCTTGCATTTGTAGCAACTGCTCTTGCAAGACCTTTACATCTCTCCCAATTTGGTTCTCCAACCAGATACAGAGAAGGAACTTCAGCTCCCCTTGTTATTGGACTGCTGAAGTTTTTCAGATCAGTCATGTTCAGACCAGAGCAGCCATAGCAAGTGTAGTTTTGCTCAAAATCAGAACTCAGACAAGGATGCTTGAGTTCAAGCTTACCATGAGCACCTTCCATGAATGATTCGGCCTCAATGAGCATGACAATCGTCCTATCAAATGCCTCATTCAAACCAAAGGCCGGCAACGAGTATGGTAAGATATGATGCTCCAATAAGCTGATATTTGATCTTATTAGGTGCCCACTATCACTTGTATTATCTGCTTCAGTCACAACTTGCAAAGACGAACCTCCCAAATCAAGAAGACCCAAAGAATTTCCAAATCTCCCCATTAAATAATTCAGAGCAGCCCATCCGTAATAAGCCTCTTCTTCACCACTCAAGACCCTTATCCAACTCTTCTTATACACGAATGAATGTTCTTTCAAAACCGCCTCTACATCCTCCAAAACCCATCTAGAATCCTCAGCTGCTAGCCTCCTTAACCCAGCAGTGGCTAACAAAAAAATAGGAGTATCTCCGTGCCTTTCCTCTGGAACCCATAGTTCTGCTAATCTAAGCAATGGTTCCAAAGAGGCTCTCACTCCTGAAGCATTACCTACAAACTTATCCAAACCAGGCTCTGTCTGCAAGCAATGATACTCGCAATTTTTATTCCTAAGAGTCGAATTATCAGGATAAGAATGAATCAACACAGGCAATGACCCGTTACTTCCATCTCCTTTCACCCACTTGAACACGTTGATTCGAGTCCCAGTGCTTCCACAATCCACAATCACAGTGAAAAATGAGCCCTTCACATCTTTGCCTAATCTGGTGGAGAAATGAACCCCAACCATTAACACCATAATAAGCAAGACAATAGTTCCAATTATCAAATCCTGCTTATTCTGAGCAAAACCCATGATCGAAAACTTGAACTTGAAGGGTGATTTGGGCTCCATAGCTCAGCTACTCCTAAACCCAATAACTACTCAAAGCCTCTACTAAACTTCAAAACATATACTATAGAAACCCAATTGAGCTACAATAATACAGCTTCTTCCGTCAAATCAAGCAACTGAAACATGTTTAAATCGCATTACAATTAAGATGACAAAAATTACCCAATAAATTGAAGAACTGTTGACCACAAATCAAAGATTCGGGATGCCCTGAATCAGATCGAAGAAGATGGAAATGAAGTGAGATCGATGAATCCTTTTGCAGAAATCTGAATCTGGCTTGCCACTCCGTCATGATCTGTTTCTTCATGGGTCTCTGGAACTGGGAGGAGGGACTCGAAACTATTAATCATTAACTCTCAGTCTAAGCTCTGGTTAATTTTCATTTTTCGGCCTCACTAATAATTTTTTTTAAAAAGAAAATATTACCCCTCAAAAGAAACATTAATCATTTTTTTTTGGACACATTCTTATTTAATTACTCTAATTTTTTATTTTCGTACTCATTTATGTTTTAAAAAATCATTTTACTATATTTTGATAATCCTGCAATATGCAATTTTTTTTTGACAAATAACAACCTCTACCAACTTTATATATCCCAACAGATATACCTTACAATCATCATACGCACAGGGCAGATACAAACCAGATAAGCTGGCACCTATATCCAGCCGA
>JAYMSW010000304.1:0-25030 GCA_036897725.1 Erodium texanum
ACCCCCTCCGGCTTCCCCCCCTCCCCCCCCAGATCGGCCTCCCCCGCCCCCCTCAGATTTGTCTCCACCTGCTCCATCAGAAGCTTCTCCTCCACCCCAACCCTCCCCAACTCCTCCAGCTGCTAACCCACCACCCCCTCGAGCTGTCTCACCTTCCCCACCACCTCCAGCAAATGTCCCTGACCCGCCTTCCTCCAATTCTCCACCTCCACCAGTGGAAAAAACACCTGAAAACTCTCCTCCTCCTACGCTTGCACCACCATCCGATTCTCAATCTTCTCCTCCCCTCCCTTCAAACTCCTCCGCAACACCCACATTGGCAGCGCAACCTCCTACCATCACATCATCTTCAGAACCTCCCCCCAGTTCTGTTCCTGCTCCTCCAAGTAATTCATCATTAAGTCCTTCAGTAACACCTTTACCCTCTATTCCAACAGAGAAACCAATTGCAACCAATGGCACTGGTCTTACAGAAAATGCAGCATCCATAGGTAATCAAGGGTTGAGTACTGGAGGTGCAGTGGGAATAGGCATCGTAGTTAGTTTTGTGGTGATTAGCTTCTTGGTGATGGCCGCATGGTTTGTACAGAAAAGAAAGAAAAGGGCAGCTGGATCCAAGCCTGAATACACTACCCCGTCTCCATTTTCTTCTCAAAATTCAGGTAAAGCTCTGATCTTTGTTTTACCTAGGTAAATTATATTCTTATCGAAACCCAATTCAGGTAAAGCTCTGATCTCGTTATTATATTAGTCAACCCAATGCACAAACTTTGAGTTAGAGCTAAAAAATTGCGGCTTTTTTTCCAAACCATTGCAGTTAGAATAAAATCAGTGGAACTTTCATGTATGCAGATGCAGTATTTCTGAGGGCTCGCTCTCCAGCTCCCCTAATTGGAAGTGGTTCAGGGACTGATTTCATGTACTCATCATCAGAGATGAGCAACTCAAGGTCATGGTTTACATATCAAGATTTAGTGCAAGCCACAATGCCACGCTTTTTTGGGACGAAAATGGATCCTTAGTTGGGTGAAGGAGGATTTGGTTGTGTGTATAAAGGTGTCTTGACAGATGGAAGAAAAGTAGCTGTGAAACAGCTTAAGATTGGTGGTGGACAAGGGGAGCGTGAGTTCAGAGCAGAAGTTGAGATCATTGGCAGAGTACATCATCGCCACTTAGTTTCACTTGTGGGTTACTGTATATCGGATCATCAAAGGTTGCTTGTCTATGATTATGTTCCTAACGATACCCTTCATCACCATCTCCATGGTAAGACATAGTTCATATTTGCTAAGGTGCCTTAAGAATTATTTGACGATTGAATGCAAATAGCTTCTTTGCAAAAAATTATGAAATCAAAGTTGACTCTATTCTTATGGAAAATTTGCAGGTCAAAACAAGATGGTGTTGGACTGGGCAACGCGTGTCAAGGTTGCTGCTGGTGCAGCTCGTGGAATCGCATACCTACACGAAGATTGTAATTTCTTCTTCTCTTGTTTTCATAATTTGTAGTCCATTCATTTCTCAGGTTACATTAATCAATTACCTAAACAATCTAAGATTTTAAGGCACTATCTTTTGAGTCCATCAAGAATATACTCTCTCTACTTCATGATACTAAGTTGAAAAGCCTTCTTCAGTTAACTATATCTATATCAGAATGACATCAATAAACTGGAATACAATCTGCATTACTTTAGTTGCTCAGAAACTTTTCTCCTTTTCATGGCTGTTTCAATATATTTTACAGGTCATCCACGCATCATTCATCGAGATATTAAATCCTCAAATATTCTTCTTGATAGCAACTTTGAAGCTCAGGTATGTCTGTTTGTGCAACATCCATTTTCATGAACCTGAATTGAATTGATTGAAGAAAATTGCTCCAGATGCCATTCCTATCTCTTGTATCTTGGACTTGCAGGTTTCTGATTTTGGGCTCGCAAAGCTAGCATTGGATACATGTACACATGTTTCAACACGTGTAATGGGAACCTTTGGGTATGTCCGAATGAATCAACACATCGATGACAAATTATAAACTTACATAGCCCTCTCACACTTTCTTATAGCATCAGCAAATTGAGTTTCACTTCTGATTTTCCAGATATATGGCTCCAGAGTATGCAACAAGTGGCAAGCTGACTGAAAAATCTGATGTTTATTCCTATGGGGTTGTGCTTTTGGAACTGATCACAGGTCGCAAGCCCGTGGATGACTCTCAGCCAATGGGGGATGAGAGCTTAGTAGAATGGGTAAGCTCACAAAACACCCATCTCATGTAACCTTCTTGTATTAACCCAACTGACAAATGTTGTACTATTCAGGCTCGGCCCTTGCTTGCTCAAGCACTTGACAATGGAGGCTTCGAGGGATTGGTAGATCCAAGTCTTGAAAAGAACTACGTTGATACTGAACTGTTCCGCATGATTGAGGCTGCTGCAGCTTGCGTGCGCCATTCAGCTGCAAAAAGGCCTAGAATGAGCCAAGTAAGTGATCTTATAGAAAGATCATAACTTTTTCACATCAAGATCCGATCTTTTTGGAGATGTAAGAACTAGAAATGTTGCTTCTCTGTATAGGTGGTTAGAGCTCTGGACTCTGTAGGTGAATCTTCAGATCTCTCAAATGGGATGAAACTCGGGGAAACTGAAATCTACGATTCAGCACAGCAATCTGCACAGATCAGAATGTTTCGGAGAATGGCATTTGGTAGTCAAAACTACAACTCGAGCTGTTTCGATGGAAGCCAGAGTAGCTGGGAAAGTAGAGAACATGGTATCTGAGGTCTTGACACTCTCATGAATGATACTCAGACATTGATCTCTGAAGATCAAGAATTTAAGGTTCTTTCCATGGAAAGAGCCAATTAGTAGATTTTGATTGTATACTTGGAAAGTTCATGGATTCATGAATTACACAGTCGCTATTCTTTTGATGTAAATCTTACACATTTCGTTCTTATAATCTTGTATTGCTCATACAAACTTTGTTTTAGTTATTCAAATACAAATGCGTTATTTTTGTCGGGAAGTTCTGACCGCACAAAAGCTGTAACGATCTATTTATAGATTCGAAGAAGTCACAATCATTTATACTGTTATTGCGATTTTATCACTGATACAAGTACTTATCAGCTTAATCAAATAAGTTTTGATAGCTGAAGAAAGTTATCATTTTTATTACTTTTAAAAAAAAAGTTGTCATTTGTTATTCATCTTCTCTATTGACTGTAGACATGACTGGAAGGGGCATCAACAAACGGCATCGTTTCAGGACACCCAAGTTGTCCACAACCAGTTCAATACCAAATCCAATCCAGAAGATTCCTCCATAGTCTGGGACCAAAGCAAGAGCAGTAGTGGAGCCAAAGAAGGAAGCTACGGATAGGGACGATCGTAGTAGAGCATAGCAGCGGAGAGGAGAGAGTGATCGAGAGGAGATGGGTGAAGAGAGCGAAGATCCGCAGAAGCTGAAGAAGATAGCGGCGGCGGCGTACGACTACGAGAACGACTCGCGATGGGCGGACTACTGGTCCAACATCCTCATCCCTCCTCACATGGCGGCCCGGTCCGATGTCGTCGACCACTTCAAGCGCAAATTCTACCAGCGTTACATCGTCCGTCGCTCAACCCCTTCTCTAGTTTATTTGCAAATTTGCAGTTATATATATTTGTGTGTGATTTGATTGCTTGGTTTTGTGTGCTTCTTGGGATTTCGATCTGAATCTCATCTGGGTTTGCGAAGAAATGATTTAAAACTATGAACTTGATATGGGTTTTGTGTATACTTGTGAAAGGATTGTACTTGGTTATGTGTGTGATCTTGGGATTGGAGTTAAATTCGTTGATATTCATCTGGGTTTTGTGTATATAGTGAAATTTTGGGGAGCTAAAACTTGATATAGTATATGTGTGTGTGTGTGATGCTTTGATTTCTGCCCATTCCTTATGGGATGTTCATATTCTATTTCTAGGAGGATGCTTTTTCAACTGAAGCTGATATGCGTAATTTGTTGACTAATGTATAGTGTTCATTGGTATGGTATCAAGTCTCATTTGAGAAGTTTCTGATGATTTTGGATTCTTGTATTATACTAAGTTACCAACTGTTAGAGCACCCACTACTTTGAACTAAATCGCCTCTCTCTTTTTGCCCTTTTGAAGATTTGCTTTTCTGTATTTTAACTAAAGAACGAATTGCTTCTTCATCCTTGATCTGTGATGAACCCAGTTCATCTTCTGGACATAGAAAAAAGTTTAATTTTTTGATCAAGTGGGAAACTTCATGCAGCTTGTTGTTTGCTTTCATTCTTGATTCTATATTAGTATTGCATATTACAAAATAGAACTGAACATTCTTTTCGTTATTATTTAGTTTCAGAAATTGAGCTGTTTTGCGCCTGTAAGGACTTGCTTTTGTATATTTCTTAAGAAGATTTATCTTTCATTTATTATGTTAAGAGCTTTTAATAATCTGTGGTTGATGCATGTTTGTGATTTTATAGTTTTGGGGGAGCTAATTAAATTCCGTAAGGGTTTTATATATCCTTGTTCTGCGGACTTGAACATTTCATCGGGTAATTTCAGAACTAGCCTCTTATGTTACTTTCATATGTTTCACAAGCAGGATCCTGATCTTGTGGTAGAGACAATGACAACAAGCTCAAGCAGTGCTCAATCAACAAGGGCTGCACCATCCTCAACCTCATCAGCATCCACAAATGACCAACCTCGATCTCGTACCTCAGGTAAACGTTTTCTTAGTTCACATCAATGAATTGATAAAAAGAAATAGGCATAGCATATCAAGGATAATCCTCCTAGGCTAAGACATGGTCAACTTCCTTTGTTTCATACTAACAAGTGATATTGTCCTTTCCAAAATTCTGCTGTAGGGTCTTCTACTACTAGAACATCAGGAACATCAGCTAATTCAGCTCCAAATCAAACTTCTCTGCGTTGGGATCGCCAAACCATACAGTTCTCTGTCAATGCCTGGGTACAGTAAATATTTAAGCACACTTACTTAGGATTCATATACATTACTTGATCAAAAACTTCATAGTAGAGTTCCAAACAATATTCCATTCATCATTGAAAACTGGGCCTGTGGATGGGCCCTTAAAAGCTACCCCATCAGATATTTTCTTAACCTACATCTCTTTCACTACATGTTATCATCAAGAAATCATTTTTGTCCCATTAACTGCAGCAAAACTTAAGAAGTTATGCTTCCATTAGTAACATGTTTTTATTTTCCTACAGGTGTTCGTTGTGGCTATGCTTGCTATCTTTCCACTCATACCCAAAAATCTTTCTAACAGAGCGTACCGTCTTTCCTTTATGGGCACTGCATGTTCTTCTCTATATTCTCTGTACTCACTATATGGGGTAACCTAACCATTCTACCTTAGTACTCGTTAACTTGTTAAGGTACGTCAGTATTACTCACTTAGTCTATTATTATTTGCAGAAACCTCGAGCATGGAACATGCAGGCTTTACAAGTCTACTTGCAGTCCATAGTTGCAGCCAAGGACTTTATCTACTTCATCTACTGCCTGACCTTTGTGACTTCACATCTGTCTCTGAAGTGTGAGCACTTCTTCGCCTCCAAACTTTTTTTTCCTATTTTCTTTTCCCAATGTTCTAATAACATCTGATTCTTTTGCAGTTGCTTTGATTCCTGTTTTGTGTCGATCTCTTGAACATGTTGCCAAGTTTCTCAGGCGAAACTTCAACCGTTCCTCCTTGTACAGGTAGGAAATTGATGATTTCTGTTTTAATTCGATTTAGTTGACTTTATAATTTCATATTGACTTTTGGGTTCAGGAAATACTTGGAGGAGGCTTGTGTGTGGGTGGAAGCAAATTCAACTACCCTCAACATACTGTCTTCGCACACAGAGATTGGACTTGGCTTCCTTCTAATTCTCTCTTTGTTCTCGTCAGTTTCTTGAGCTCTTCTCTTCTCAATTCTCGTTTCTTTGATATTTAACGTTATATGTACCATACCTCAAGTTCTTACATTATTGTAAACATACAGATGGCAGCGTAACATCATACAAACGTTCATGTACTGGCAGGTTCGTTTCAGATATTTTATATAATTTCATAATTAGTACAATTATATAACTTATAATTGCTAATTGTTCCCACAAAACTTCAATTCGGTTTCTTGTTTGCTTTATGGTGTCAAGATCGTGAAACAGTGTTGCTAACTTTGTCTGTTCTCGATGGCAGCTGCTGAAGCTGATGTATCACGCTCCGGTGACTGCCAGTTACCATAATAGCGTGTGGACGAAGATTGGGCGGACTGTGATTCCACTAGTTAACCAGTATGCTCCATTTCTGAATACTCCGATCTCTGCCGTCAAAAGATGGTGGCTCAGGTGAAGAACCGAAAGGGATAGGACACAATGCAGATCTCAGATGTATTAGCCTCGTCCGTTGTACTAGAACCAATCCCTTAAAAATAATCTTTTTAACTGTCTGTTCCCTTTTTGTCGTTTAAATCCTCAACTCTCTACACTGAATTGTAAGAAGTAACTTTGCTAAACTATTTTATAAGATATAATTTTTGATAGAAATTATTAAATAGAAAATACTGCAGAAGAAGTATTAGTAAAGACTTAGCAAAATATTTCTGGTTCCTGGTTCATTATGCACCAAAAGCAAGGGTCTGTAAATACATGCCATAACGTAACTTGATACAAACAATGCTGTTAAGCAAGAAGTCTAAGCCCAATGTTAAATATAAACACTAAACACACTAAGATAGTCACAAATGTGTGGGCAATGGAGCCAAATGTAGAAAAAAATAGATCCATAGATGAACCCATTACCCTCCTTGATTTTAAGCCTCGGTCGAGTATTAACTACACAACTTCTGCAGACTAGAGCCTAAAGAATTGTGATACAAGAAGAGAACTCCAATAAGCTGGAAGCAGCAGCGTCAGGTTGTGAGGAAACGCCACACTTTCTTTGGGATTGAGGCTTCACCAGGATGTTCGGTCTCTTCATCATCGCTATCTTCACCCTCTACCCCATCTTCCTCATGAGATTCGTACTCATCAACACATTCCCCGGCCCCTAGTGCTGTTCCATTCACCTCTTCACTCAATGCCCTATTGTCAGCAAAGTTTGCTTGTGATTCAGCCTTGCCATCATGACATGCTGGTGCATCCTGTCACACAGAAGTTCAAAAATCATGTACCAGTCAAGAAGAAGCACACTGAGGTCTTTAAGATTTCATAGTTAAATCTGTACAGAACAACAGATTGAAAGAATTGGACTCTTGCTCACTTTGATGCATGAGAAATAGAGTAGGAATGAACCCAGGTTCATAGTTAAACCGGTACAGAACAATAATGTTTTTTCCCTGCATCCTTACCTGAACGCAGTTTGTGCTTTTATCATTCTCATCTGCAATTCCAACTGATGGAGCAGGATCAGCTCCAGAGTAGGATATCTCCTCCTCTACACCTTTAACACCACCAGATTCTTTTTGTTTCACCTTATTCTGGTCAGAAGAGGTTGCCGGAGCTACAACAGCTGTTTTGCTGATAACCACATTCAACAGCCACATGTTAGTACTCACTATTGTCTAAGGAAAATATAATAAAACTAGATGTTACGTATTTTATATTACTCAGGAACCCATATGCTTCCCTTATTATGACAGAGCACTTTAAGACAAATACATCTGTCAGAGCATCTTAACATGACTATATATCCTAACATAAATTAATTATCTTGAGGTCTGCTTACATATACAGAGGATAATTCACCTTTTCGGTCGCCGAAGATTATATCTAGCTTCTCCTGTAGTTGGTGCAGGCAGAGCAACTTTCTGTCGCCTTTTCTTGCGCTGGCCTGTCATGACACTTCCTTCACTGTCATCACCATCATGTTCGCTCACTGTAGTTTGAGATGTGTGAACATGGCTCCTCTTCCTCACATTCCTGTGGTTTCCATTACCAACAAGACTAGATTCTTCCTCATCCTCAGCATTCCCATTCACATACTCGTTCTCGACATGTTTCACAGAATCTCCTAGTATAGCCTTGGCATCTTCAACAACTGCCTTTACAGAGTGTGTTCTTATAACTCTTTGCCGGGTCCTGCCAGGCTTTGGCTTGCCAGCTTGACCATGAGAAGGATGCACATCCTCTGAAGCTTTGGCTGCACCATTGATGTTAGAATCACTTGCAACTCCAATAGACATCTCTTGTTCATCTTCAATGCTATTTAATCTTTTCACCGAGTCGATTAACTGGACTCGGTTTTCATCTCTTTTACCTGGGGAGAATATCTTTGAGGTGCAGCCACGCAGCCAAGCAAGAGGAGACCCTGAGCCAACTGCAGAAGGAGAGATCTTGCTATTTTTCTTCTCAGAAGCAGCTATGTGTCCTTGGACCTCTGGGTTCTCTATCACAGGCAAAGCTTGTAAATCCGAAAGCACAAACTCACATGTTAGTTCTCCACAAGCACTACAACTCTTGTGCTTCTCAGCGAATGAAATGAAACGATCTCTCTCCTTAATCAACTGCTCCCGCTGGTCCCTCAACTTCTTGCTGAGGACAATAAGTTCATCAATGTCTTTCCGTGTTTCAATCTGTTGCTCTTCAAGATGCTTCTTGTTTTCATCAACATTTTGTCTTTCTTTTTCAATTTTTTGCCGTTCCACTTTCATCTCTTCCATTTCTCTTTTAGCTACATCTCTCAAGTAGTTAATGTTGTTTAGTTCCCTCTCCTTTTCTTCATCAAATAGCTTCTCCTTCTCACGCAAGTCATCTTCCTTCTCCTTCAACCTCCCCTCAATAACACTCTCAAGCTCTCTTTTCTGCAACTCTAGGTCATGAAGCAATTTACTTCTTTCATTTTGAGCTTTTTCAGAAATGACCATCTCCTCATATTTCATGGTGGCTGCAAATGACTCCTTGGCCAAATTGAGAGCTTCCATTTCCCTCTTTACATAGTCATCTGTGTCCAGCTTCTCTTTTTTCAGCCTTTCCTCTTCAGAGAGTTTCTTCTTCTCTAAGCTTTCCTTTTCTTCATTGATCTCTTTCAACTGTTTCTCAAATTCAGCCCTTTTCTCGTCTAGCTTTTCCCATTCTCTCTCAAAAACCTCCCTCTGCTGCTTCAAATCTTCAACTTCATTCAGAAGCTGCTCTTTCTGAAGCCTGTATTGCTCTATCTCCCGTTTTAGCTCAGACTGCAAGCGGAGAAATTCTGACCTCTCTTCTTCACTAATTTCGAGCTGCTCCCTTTCTTCGTGTATCTTCATCAACTTCTCTTCATTTTCAGCGCTAATCTTCTCAAGTTCAGCCTTGAGACTAAGCAATGATTCTTTATCATCAAGGTTCTGTTTTTTCTCTGTTTCCAACAACTTCTCCTCAGCTTTAAGGGACTTCTCCCTTTCCTTAATTGCTTTCTGTTTCGATTCGAGGTCCTTCTCTTTCTCCTTCAACTTCTCTGTTTTCTTCTCCACAGCCTGCTCTCTTTTTGCAATCTTCTCCTCCATGTGATTGATTTCAGCCTCCCTCTTCTCGACTTCTACAACCCTATTTCTCAAATCTTCATCCACAGATTTTCTCTTTTCATCTATTTCTAGCTCGAACTCTTGTTTCTTGGTCTCAAGAAGAGCATTATGTTCCTTGCTAAGCTTCTGAATCTCAACCTGTACATGTCCAACAAAATTACCAGAATCCCATTAAAGCATCTGAATCACTAAATTTGTATTTTGCATGCCAATTACCAGAATTCTGAAAACTTACCTTTTCTCTAACATCGAGTTCTTTTTCCAGTTCAAGCAACTTCTTCTCTTTAGCCTCTAAGCTCTTCCTTTTACCATCAAATTGCTGAATCAAAAAGATATAGATGAGTGTCAAATATGAAAATAAAAATTCACTTACAGAACAAAAACTACAACTCAGCATGTAGGAAGACTTGCCTTCTCTTTCTGAGTTAGATCTCCTAGCCTGATGCTTATATCTTCTTCTTTGTGTATCAATTCTACATTTGCTAAATCAATCTTCTTTTGAGCCTCTTCAAGCTCCTTCTCCTTCTGCTTCATGATCCTATCATTCTCATTTGCCCTTTCCTCTCTCTGGTTGATAATTCTTCGACCCTCACTCAGCCTCTCTTCACCCTCTTGCAATTTCCTCTCCCATCCTCGCAAGTCCTCTCGCTGCTCAGACAAACTGTTCTCATGCGATTCTCTCCTGAGCAAGATCAATCTAAGTTAATACTTCAGACAAAACAGATTCAAATGGGCAAAAAAGGTAGGCCAAGAAGAGAGAGCATACTCAGCATTGAAGGATAAGCGCTCCCTCCTAAGTGCACTTTCTTGAAATTCCAGCTCTTGAAGCTTTCTCTCGATATCTGAGCTCTTCCTGCTCACCTCTGCAAGTTTGGCATCAACAGCACGCATCTTCGCCTCTACCTCCAGTGATTTAGATTCGACACTAGCAACCAAAGCATTTGCTTCAGCCAATTTGGAGTCAGCGGTGAACTTAATATCTGCATTCTCTGATCGCATGTCATGCAAAGCCTTTTCTAACTGCAATGACGCACATCACAGCAACCAATGATCATCAACCACATAATAGCTGAAGAATCAGTAGTACGCACAGAAACAAATTAGAGGGCAAACAAGAAGCTTACATCAAGAACACACTGCTTCTCAACGCCCAAAACCTTCCTTAAGTTGTCCTCTCTCTTCTCGAAATCAGATTTTGCTGATAAATACGTTGTCTGTTCTTGTTTGTAGGCATCCTTCACTTCTGCTAATGATTGCCTGAGTTCTTCGTACTTAGAACTCCATTCTTTTTTCTCAATCAGGAGAATCCCCATATTGTATTGGTATTCAAAAAGCTGCCAAGGAAACAGCAAATTAAGATTAAGAAATGAAGACTAAAAGCACCAAACACGTGACAAACATAAATAGCATTCCACGAGAATAGGATGCAGCAACAGTTCACTTATACTTCACTTGATTCAAACCTTTCAAACTATATTTTCTATAAATCAGTTCTCTTGGGATCTGACTATTATGATCTGCAAGTAAACCTAGGGCCAAGCAACATTGATAACTATTACAAACCTTTTAACTAAAACACAACAATCACTAGCAGATCAGTAAAATTACCTTCAATGACCATGCAACAAGAAGAATTAAATAAACAAAAAAAACTGGTCTAGACAAAATTTAAGTTTCTGGGGCAATGGGAAACCAAGACCCCTGGAACTAAGGTTCTAGACTTATTCTAACCAAAATTCACATAAGGACAAACGAAACTTCTTTTCTGTTCCACTAGCAGATCAGTAACTTGCTAAACTCAGTCCAATGACCCAAAAGGCCCACCAACTCTGACTTCCCCCCCAACACAGAGTCAAAAAGTTATTTCACTGTAAATCTGCATTCTTTCTTTGCTATTACACTAAATATGCTTGATCATTCCAGACAGTAATGTAAATTTTCTGGCATTTTAAAGCTAAGATTCAATGCAAATTCAACCTTCAAAAAGCCACAGAGCATTAAAAAGAACAGGCCCAACAAAACACAGCCCCAAACCTCTTTTGATCCCAAAACCATGTTAACACATAAAGCACCAAGAACCCACCACCAAAGACATCAAAACAAGCAACCTAAGAGAAGCACAGTAATTTGACCTAATAAACAACATATATTTCTCAAAATTCAAACTACCAACCTCGTTTTCAAGCTTGGAGATCTTCTGGACCAACTCTTCCTGGTCCAGCACCGCTGAGTTACTTCCCAGATTACCCACAGTCTTCCCCTTCCCATCTCCGCCGGAGGCGGCCGTACCATTCTGACCCGACCCAGATCGGCTCTTCCACCCGGACAGCACCTTCTGCGGCGTAAACATCATTAAGACCTCCTCGTCGGAACCCAAGTCAGAGATCTCACGAAAAAACCGAGCTTTACCCCTCCAAATCCCCGGGAATTCAAATTCTCGGGGAACTGAAATTCAAATCCAAAATAATAAAAACCCCTGCTACTTCAAGGTAAAGACAAAGAAATTTCCAAAACCCTAGGCACGGAGTTGAAATCCAAACCCAAAATTCCAAATCTATCTCTCAACACAACACAAAGTAACAAAATTAGGAAACAAGAGCTCCGGACTCGAATTCGAGTTCCTAAACTCCGGCGAAATCTGCATTTGAAGTCCGGCAACGTCTCCAAACAGATCACTTCCTTTTCTCTCTCCTCCTCCAGCAACTGTGTCTTTTATCACGCAGCCTCTGTGCTTTATACGAAATTACCACTTTACCCCTGCCCTCGGTGGCTTCACGAGCCTTTGTTGGATGCTTCCGGAGCTTACCATGTGAAGTTGAGTGACGGAAATACCCCTGGCTGGAGGGGTAGCGAGCCGGGGCGTTTTGGGTAATGTCGGAGTGCCACGCTGTCAGGTAGGATTGGCTTTCCAGCTAAGCATCAGGTTGTCCCACGTGAGTTTTGTTCGGTGGCAATCATTGAGACGGTCTGTCTCCTCTCTAGAATGTTCCATTGTAGGAGAAGTATATCTGGATACAGACACACTGTTATGGTTTGGTTGAACTTAGACACTAAAAAAAATCATATTATAAGATAAGATAATTATTATATTGATTATTTTTACAAAAACTATACTGAAATTAATACATTATCGAATGAGAATGAATCGTGTAACTGGTCATTTTTATCTATTTTGTTGTATAGGAGAAATTCATAAGAATAATTACTTATCTAAATAAAACTCATTATCAGGCTATAACAGTTTATCTCGTAAATAATTCACTAATTTTGATAATTATTCTCTACATAATTATATTTGAAATTCTTAAGAGACTTATCGGGATTAGTTCAGTGGTCAAGCGAGTTATTTGTATCATTTGTATTTTGTTTGTCTTAAATTATTCGCATTCTAATATGTTGATCGATCAAATATGAGCTCATTTGACGCTTATTACAATATTTATTATTTGCATTAAGTTTAAAGTCTCCAGAGTTCGTAGTGTTACGCATAATACTATTAATAGTTTAATCTATATATCTCTGTAAATAATACGTAATATAGGTGGTAAAAAAAATTAAAAAAAAATCATAAGAGTAATCATTTGCACGTAATATTATTATGAACAATTTATAAAAGTAAGCATGTGGTATTAATCCAGATTTTAAGAACACGCATAGCCTTGTCATTGTCACACGAACAAAAAGAGGAGGAAGAAGGAGAAAGGGGGAAAAGGAAAATCTGCGCGTGCTCCATTGTTGTGGCAGTGATTCTACAGAGTCCATGGCCGCGGAGGGAGGCAGATCTGGAGGTGGGTCGGCCGATTCATACATCGGCAGCTTGATTAGTTTGACTTCCAAGTCCGATATTCGCTACGAAGGCCTTCTCTTCAACATCAACACTCACGAATCCAGCATCGGCTTGAAAAACGGTACTATCTCCTCCATTGTCTCTCTGCTTGTTTTTCCTTGTTTCTGTTCATCTGGGTTTGTCGTTTTCTCGGTGTTTTCGTGTTAATTTGTGTTTTTTTACATTGATACGTGTTTTCATGGCGATTTTGCCTTTTTGGGGTTGTTTACGGTTTGAGCTGAGTGTGAGTTCATATACTTGTTTTGTTTTTGGATTTTTTTTTAGTTTGTTTATGTCTTATGTGTAAAGGAATTTAAGGGGCACAACTGCCTAGAGTTGTTGAAGAACATTAAGTTTATCAATGAGTTGTATTGGGAGCACAGCTCAGCTAAGCGCAGTTAAGGTTCTGTGTTTTGTGGGCTAATAAATGGTATTGACTATAATGTATCTCTTACTTCAAAGTATTGACTTTAAGTTGCTCCTTTGGGTGATGCTTAAATTGTAATGAAATAAATGTTGTCTACTTACAATTGGGTTGTGGGTGTGTTTGTGATGAGGCTGCAAATCTTCCGGATTACCCTTTTGAGGTTGCGTAATCTGTAACCAACAAAAGTGGGTTTTATAATTTCTAGAACTCATTATAAATAGAGCATGCTGAAAGGGGATCATAAAAGTTCTTTTGGTTTCTGTAACATGTCTTGCTGTTTGTTCCGAATTTTTGTCGTTGATGGCATATTTTGTCTTTCTTTTTTCTTCTAATTATTGTGAAATTTTGCAGTAAGATCATTTGGAACGGAAGGGCGAAAAAAGGATGGCCCACAGGTTCCTCCTAGTGATAAAGTTTATGAGTACATACTCTTCCGGGGAAGTGACATCAAGGTATTTAAGCTTACTTACTTTGCATGCCTTGCATTGGTTATTACTATACATTTCAAGTTTTCACGGCTACTTCATACTAGTCATGGCCTTGCCTTGGTTATTATTATACATATCAAGTTTTCATGCCATGTAAAAATGTGTTGTTGTGCATTTGGTGCAGGATTTACAGGTTAAATCTTCACCACCACCACCTGTCCAGACTGCAACACCAATACATAATGATCCTGCTATTATACAGGTACAAATATAGCAAAAGTACTAGCTTATTTGGAGAAATTAGTGTTGGATTTGGAGTTTGGACTGAAGTTTTGGAACTGGTTAATCTTAGATGTTCTAAGTATCATCAAGTTCTAACCTGGAGGGTAGTTTTGGATTTGGTTTACAAAGTCCTTTGACTTTCTTCGGAAGGTGTCTTGCATAACAAAAGCTTCTCAGGCCAGCAATACACCTTACTTGTCTGAAATAAAGCTTATCAATTTCTCAATTCTTACCAGCTCTGGTTAACTTTGACTTTACTTGTGTAGTCTCACTATCCTCAGACACCTGCTGCATCTACAACGCCGGCTTCTTCTGGTCCTGGATTAGCTACTGATCTTATCTTCCAGACAGGACATGTATCAGGACTCCATAGGCCAACATTTCAAAGCAATCTTCCATTATACCAACCCGGTGGAAGTTTAGGGCCTTGGGGTCCATCACCAACTCCTCAAACCACAAATGGTAGTGGCCTTGCTATGCCAATGTATTGGCAAGGATATTACGGGTCCTCAAATGGGTTCCAAGCACAACCACAATCTTTGCTTCAACCTCCACAAGGTTTATCCTTTCCACACTCCTTGAAGCAGACAATGAAGTACCCTCCCATGAATGCAACCTTACCTACTGGACCTTCCAATTTGGTACCTTCACAATTATCAGAAGCACCTTCTCCTTTGTTGCCTCCTCCAAGTACAGGCTCTTTGGCCCAGTCCTCTGTAACCGTTTCATCAGATTGGTCAGCAAGTTTGGTTCCTGAGAAAACTTAAACTTCCCTTTTTTCAATTTTCCAGAAAAGAATTTTAAAGTTCAATTATTGATCAATAGTCATACTTTACACTGTCAAAGTTGATTAATAATGTCTACATTCTGTTTGATACTATTGTTCTTTTAGAAATGTATATTAGATAATGCTTTTGGTTTATGGGTTAGATTATCATGTGATCCTTAGAGTAAAATCTTAGTTTCCTTGTTAACTGGCAAAAGAGATTTGAATTTTGTTAGAACTTGTCTTCCTCACATGACAAGTATGATGTTTCTGGGATTTTGATGATGAACATTTCTTTTGCAGCTTGCTTGTACTTGTATATTATCTGTACCTTATGTGATTTATCTACAAAATAGAGTTGCAGAACTTCAGGTATGTTTCATCTCAAGAGAACGTCAGTCCTATGTGATTTTCATTTTCTCTTTCATTTTGTTTGGATTTGTAGTTAAGTTTCCATTATGAACAATTATTTTGCTTGCAGGAAAAGATTACTACTATTCACAAATGGTGTAGCAGTAAAGATGCTGATATTGGCAACACTGAAGTTTTGCAGCTTGAAGATAGTAGTCATTTTGAAAATGATGAAAGTAGAACAGTTGCTTTATATACTGTATTGGTCACTCTTGTAATGCCGTTTATGTTGTATAAATATCTTGATTATCTTCCCCAATTAAAGAATCTCACTAGAAGGACTAGGAATAATAAGGAGGAGGTTCCTTTGAAGAAGAGGATCGCGTATATAGTTGATGTATGTTTCTCTGTTTATCCTTATGCAAAGCTGCTCGCTCTCCTCTTTGCCACTATATTTCTTATTGCATTTGGTGGCTTGGCATTGTATGCGGTCAGTGACGGTAGCTTTGCTGAAGCTCTTTGGCTTTCTTGGACTTTTATAGCTGACTCAGGAAACCATGCTGATAGAGTAGGCATGGGCCCGAGGATTGTCTCTGTCTCCATAAGTTCCGGAGGCATGCTGATATTTGCTATGATGCTTGGGCTTGTTTCTGATGCTATATCTGAGAAAGTAGATTCACTGCGGAAAGGGAAGAGTGAAGTCATAGAAAGGAATCACATACTAATTCTTGGATGGAGTGACAAATTGGTAAATCTCTTATTTATATTGATTGTTATTTTTTTCAAATCTTTCTGTAGAGTATTGAATATGGTCTATACATGTTTGAATGACTGAACAATCTTGTTTTAGCTTTAGAGTATTAGTTAGCAGCTTGACATATGGTCTTAGATGCTATAACTCCATGGCTTTTGCAAAGCTGATCATTCTTTGATCTTTGATGGGAAATTTTGTGTTTGATCACAGGGTTCACTTCTAAAGCAATTAGCAATAGCAAATAAGAGCGTTGGTGGCGGTGTTGTTGTTGTACTTGCAGAGAGAGACAAGGAGGAGATGGAGACAGATATAGCAAAACTAGAATTTGATTTCATGGGGACATCTGTTATATGCAGAAGTGGAAGTCCTCTTATCTTGGCTGACCTGAAAAAGGTTCTGCTTATCTGATCTTTCTTCTCTATTTACTCTATATGCTTCCACTACAATGTAGCTTCCCATGGAGTTCTCATTTGGTGTCTTTTTCATTGCAGGTTTCGGTTTCGAAGGCACGTGCTATAATAGTATTAGCATCTGATGAAAATGCTGATCAGGTTCTAGTCACTTATCACTTGACACTATATTTTGTTTTGTGCTATAAAGATTACTTATACTGTACATATCTTTCTTGCCAGAGTGATGCACGTGCTTTGAGAGTCGTCCTCAGCCTCACTGGAGTAAAAGAGGGTTTGAGGGGTCATGTTGTTGTGGAGATGAGTGACCTTGACAATGAGCCCCTGGTGAAGCTTGTTGGAGGAGAACTCATTGAAACAGTTGTTGCACATGATGTAATTGGGCGTTTGATGATACAATGTGCTCTGCAACCTGGCCTTGCACAGGTGACCCAGACAAGCTTTAGTTACATTTGCAATAAATGTTGTATTCACAAATCACATTATAATATAGTTTTTTCTTTGGTTATTGCAGATATGGGAAGATATTTTAGGTTTTGAAAATGCTGAGTTCTACATCAAAAGATGGCCCGAGTTGGACGGCCTACGTTTTGAGGAGGTGCTTGTTTCATTTCCTGATGCAGTTCCCTGTGGAATTAAGGTTGCTGCAGATGATGGGAAGATAATCTTAAATCCAGATGATAACTATGTCTTAAAAGAAGGCGATGAAATCCTTGTTATAGCTGAGGACGATGACACTTACGCCCCAGGTCCCCTTCCCGAGGTTATATAACTTATAATTTCGTTCTTAATTAAAATTATTTATTTTTGCTGGGTTTTCTTATCTCTTTATGCCGTGTCCTTGTTGTAGGTACGTAAAGGGGCATTCCCTAAGATAGCTGATCATCCCAAGTTTCCAGAGAGGATACTGTTCTGTGGTTGGCGTCGTGACATTGATGATATGATTATGGTAATTTCTAAGAAGGGTTAATAGCACATAACTACTTCTATGAATTGTCCACAAACACATAACCCATAGTAATTTTCAGGAGCACATAACCACATAGTCAAACTTCCATAGGCACGTAACCACCCTTATGAATTTTCACATGTCACAATCATGCAAAATAGACAGAAAAGGGATGAGAATGAGTAGCTTTTGGATATCATGAAATTTTGAACTCATGTATAAGTCACATGACAGAAAAAAATAGAATTTTTTGATGGTTTCTCTCTATTTTGTACAATGATGACACGTGAAAATTCATAAGGTTAATCATTTGTATGTGGAAAATTTACTATGGGGTTATGTGTTCGTGGTGATTTACTATGAGATTATGTGTTTGTGGGCAATGCATAAACACAACCTTCAATAGTATTTTAATTTTGTACAATGAAGGAATGTTTGTGAACTGATTGCTTCATGCCATCTCCATTTTCAGGTGCTAGAAGCTTTACTGGCTCCAGGTTCAGAACTATGGATGTTTAATGAGGTTCCAGAAAAGGAAAGGGAGAAGAAGCTGATTGATGGCGGACTAGATATAGCGGGACTAGTGAACATAAGACTTGTGCACCGTGAAGGCAATGCTGTTATTAGACGGCATTTAGAATTCCTTCCTCTGGAGACATTTGATTCTGTAAGTTTTGTATCTCTTACTCTCTGATAGTGTAGAACCTTCAAAAATGATTTTGCTGTATCATTATCTTGGTTTTATGATCTTCAGAGGAAATATTGCATATCAGAGCTCTTTATTTCTGCTGATAAAAAAAGATTAGGGATAATCTCACAAAAGTACACTAACCTTGTCACATTTCTCACTTGACTACACTGACTGTTAAATTTTCTCATCGAACTACACTAAATTTCCAATTTTTCTCACCTTACTCTATATTAGTAATAAATGAAAAAAAAATACCTTTCATTAAATTTCTGAAGTTTCAAAAATATGTCAATGTTCCAGTAAATTTTCCACGAGTTTCCCTAAACTGTTGCAGGGGTATTTTTGTCATTTATTACCAAAATAGTGTAAAGTGAGAAAATTTGGAAGTTTAATGTAGTTAGGTGAGAAAATTTAAAAGTCACTAGTTAAGTGAGAAAGATAACAAGCTTATTGTACTTTTGTGAGATTATCCCAAAAGATTATGTTTATTGATTCCATCTCTTTAAAAAAAACGATTTTCAGAAGATCTTAGAATGACTGCCTAAAAGATTTGTCAGGGTATTCATCTGTGAAACTTTATTAATCGATCAATTTAAAAATAAAATAACGATACATTGCCTCAAAATGTTTTTCTCTATAACCTTGAATGCAAAACTAATCACTAACCCTATGATGAACAGATACTAATTCTTGCAGATGAGTCATTAGAGGACTCCATAGTACATTCTGACTCTCGATCTCTTGCAACCCTTCTCCTAATTCGAGATATACAGGTCTGTCTCATTTTTCTATGACCTAAACACGTTACAAGTTCCTCTTTTTTTTGTTCTGATCAAAGGCTTCTGTTTGGGTTGCAGTCTAAGCGTCTTCCTAGCAAAGATAGGAAGTCAACTACTTCAAGGATAATTGGGTTTTCTCACAGCTCCTGGATCCGTGAAATGCAACAAGCTTCAGACAAATCAATCATAATCAGCGAGATTCTCGATTCTAGGACTAGAAACTTAGTCTCAGTATCAAGAATCAGTGATTATGTGCTATCAAATGAACTGGTCAGCATGGCACTTGCAATGGTGGCTGAAGACAAACAAATCAATCGTGTTCTTGAAGAATTATTCGCAGAAGAGGTAAATATTATCGAACCAACTCATTCAATTGCAAAACATCATCGATAAAGGAATATGAAGATGAACATGGTAGTTTTGTCTAAACCTTACATTAGGTACATATTAGTTGCTCCTAATGTTGACTTGTAAGCCATGTGAACTGGTTTGGCATAACATCGAACCTAATCCTTAACATATCAGAAAACTCAACTCATACGTATCAGTATATGATGTCGTTCTTGGCTTTTTTTTTTGGCAGGGGAACGAGATGTGCATAAAACCAGCAGAGTTCTACTTACACGATCAGGAAGAGATATGTTTCTACGATATCATAATAAGGGGACGTCAAAGGTGTGAAATCGTGATAGGCTATCGATTGGCGAACACAGACCATTTCATTATCAACCCTTCAGGTAAATCAGAACCAAGAAAATGGTCACTTGATGATGTGTTTGTGGTCATCTCCTCAGGTGAATGAGTAGAACAAAACTGGTAGAAACTAACAGTTAGAGGCGAAGCCTATGTACGAATTTTGATTTTTTTTGTTTGTTAATTTCTCGTTCTTCATCGTATGTAATAATCTGTTTCTCTTTGGTATAAAATTCGTATGTTGGAGGCATTAAGATGTTTATCAAGCGACAAACAAATCCACGATTTCTTTTCCTATATGGGACCTTGACATGCTCTTAACACACTTAATTGTAGATGATAAGATTTGATACATTAATATTGTTATATGATTGTATCCTCTCTCTCTCTCTTTTTTTTTTTTTGAAAAGACCCTTTCATTGTTAGGTAAGAGTTTATATAAGGCAAAAAATTTGTGGCCTGTATTTTGATCTACATATAAACTTATTTAAAAAACAAAAAGAAGGCTCCATTATTAAATTGCATGTCATTTTCACATCAATTTGATTAAATATTAGCCATAATCATCACCACTAATAATCTCTAAGGGAGAGAAATAAACTATTTTTATTAATATTATATATATGAATATGGTACATCAAGTTAAACAAATAAATAGATCCATATCAGGAACTATTACTCTATATATAATTTTAAATACTCTCTACAATCATAAGCTATACTTGACTTAGCCTTTGATCTACACAACAATTTTCTTTTCTTTTCTTTTCCTGGAAAATACTTTTGAGCAAAACTCTAATCTCTCTCTCTTCACACACACACAAACCAAAGTTTTCTATTAAATGAATAATCTCTCAAATGGCAATGTCCATCATATCCACCACCAAATTCTCCATCATCCAAGCTGCAACTTCTCTAGCACAATGCAACTCATACTGGCTCTTTTCTGCAAAACATAACAAAAACATTCCCACATTAACACCAGACACGTTTTTTTTTATCAGCAATAACCACAAGCATAAAAACAGAAACCAACGGCCTCATGCCTGTTACATCAATATGTAGGATCAGGACATCCAGTCAGAACGTACCGTATAAGGATGAATCGTTTTGTTTCGGGAGTTTGAGAGGGCACGAGGAGGAGATGGGAAGGACGGGGAGGTTCTGACAGTTGCAGATCTCGATCATGTAACCGTCAGGATCGTGGAAGAAGAGTTGGTCTACTGTGATGCCTCCTTCTTTCACCACTGCTGTCACATACTCAATGTTGAGTTTCTTTAGCTTTTTGATGATAAGGTCCATGTCTGTGGTCTGGAAGGAAATGTGATTGTCTTTGGGGTTGATCTTGCCTTTCTTAGATTGAACATCCTCTACTTCTAGCAAATGTATCCCTATTCCATAATTGAATAACCTGAAACCCACCAAAAATTCCAAAAAAAAAAAAAAGAACCATTAAAAACACAATGTGAATCCTAACACTATCTATCAACCTTAAATAAAATAAGTCCTTTTTGTGAGTTTTTGAATACAATGTTCTTGCAAATAAAGGGTGTAAGAACAGCTCATAAGTGTTGAACTATAGAAATTATTATTCAAGAGAAAATTATGTAATGTTACCATTTTGACTTGTACGATAAATATTACACTGATGGAGATTTGAACCTCTGACCTCAAGAATATAATAAGACTCGCTTAACCATTAGGGGGGCACGTTAAACCCCTATTTTGAATTAGAAGATTGATTTTAAGGAAGGGTAGATCTATTCACTTTATCAGTAATCGAGTCGAATCTAGTGAATCATAAAGAGATTTTTTTTCCTATTGAATGTATATACTCCTAGAATGTGGAGTAAATGATATATATGTTCTCATATGAAACTAATCCTTCAACCATTTTGGCATCAATCATCTTCATAATACACCAAGAAACAGATTACAAAATAAAAAATTCGCAGCAATTAACACAAACAACAAGCAACAAGACATGGATCAGCCATGAATCTATCCCATAAGGTCTCTTGAAATCAAAAGTAAAAAAAAAAAAGATCAAACCAAAGATTTTTAACTGTATTTGGCATTGTGTGTGATTTTTAACATACCAAGCTCCTTCAAAATCGAAAGAAGAAGGTCGTTTGATCATGACAAAGCCCAAAACATCCTCGTAGAACCTCACAGATTTGCTGAGGGACTTGCAGACATATGACACATGATTCAAGGACAGAAGAGGAAGTGTTGTTGTTGGTGGGATTGAGGTTGAAGATGAAGACCAGCTCTCTACTTCTTGTACCTCTCCTAAGCTTCCCATTCTCTCTCTTTCACTCTCTTGATAGCTTAGCTTGATAATATAAGCTTTGTTGGCTATGCTATGTGTTTATGGTACATATGCAATGTGCTTATATAGAGGATTAAGTTTCAAATTGTGAAGGAGAAAGGAGTTGAAGAAGTTGGGAATGTAAGGAAAGTGTCAACCTCATAAATATATATTGAATTTTATAATCTAATTTTTTTGGGTCTTTTCTAATCAATTTTAAGTTTTCCTTTCTATCACACATGTGGTGATCTTATCCATAATGGCAATAGCTAATTAGACTTTCTGGAGTTCTCTTTTATCCTTAGTTTTTTTTTTTTTTTGAAATAATTATCCTTAGATTTAAGAGAGACTATTTCTTGATTCAAATCTATAGAACTCGAAATTATAAAACAAATTCTTTTTAAGGCCAGATTTGTTATCTAAATTAGTATTACGATTGACACCTATTCAGTCTCGAATTTTAACAACCTCTCTCACGATAAGTTGGTATTGGGCGTTGAATTTGATACATGGACTATGAGACGTTGGTCCATATTTCGATGACATAGAGGGGGTGTAAGTATGAATTGGCCAAACTCTGACACCATATTAAAACTTGACTCAGCTAAAAGTTCAAACTGATAAGTGAAGGTCCAGACTTGTCGTTTAACCTGGTGTTGTGATTAATATCTATTCAATGTGGGGCTTTGACATGACGGATTCCTGTCGTCGCTTCTGACCTAATATCCACTCAAACTACTAGACGGAGTCACTGTGGGGTGTGGGTTCCGAATTTAAAACAGGAGAAGTATCGACGAGTAAGGAGGGTACAACATACATCAGTGGATTCCTTAGGTAGACGAATGGGGCTATAATAACTCGTGTTTGAATTTTGAAAATATTACGGTTTTAAAATCTGTTACCCTCTCTTAATATAGAATCTTTACGTCTTTCTGTTATTCCCTCTTGTCTAATAAAATTAACAAACTAATGTTTACTAATTTAAATCTACTTTCACTATTCATAATCATGTTGTGCCCTCCTGAAAGATAATAGAGCTCTGGAAACTTCTTATACCACAAAAAAGATTCAAGATGTCTATAAACTTTTCAGACAAGAAATCCACAACAATTCTTATTGTTCAATGAGTGATTCACACAAAAATATTATAAGGGTAAATCTTAAAAGACAAAAAGAAAGGTGCAATAAAGCATAATTATATTGTTTTTCGAAAGAAAGGTGTAAAATTTCCCGTGCGAACCGACAAAACAAGACCGTACAATGTTTAGTTTTAATCAGTAATCTATGATTATCTATACTGTAATAACCAATGTCTCCTTCACATTCTTTGACTAAGATTAATTTTTAATGATTATTGTATAGACTCCAAGAAAGAGGTAAAAATCATTAGACCGATGATAAAAAGTATCGTGTAAACTTAGCATATGAACATTCAAAAGCTAAAACTTGAAAGAAATCATCATTTTAATTATACTTTTCTTCTAATATATATTACCTAATTGGGTTGATTTCTTAATGATAATTAAAAATGATCATTTTAATATTAATTTGTTGCTCAACCCTACACACCTCCTGGCACCAACTACACACTATTAAAAATTGCAGTCTATGCAAACCCAAATATATAAAAATGTGCATGTAATGTGTGGTTGAGTAGTTGTGTGATCATGAAGTATGATTTGTCAACACATCTTTATACTGAAACTAGTATTGCTTCACACTACAGATTGGTCTGTATATTACTTAAATCCTGGACTCTGTAATTGATATATTAGATTTTAAGATAGAAAAAAATGTTAATTCAATATGTTATCAGAGTTGTAGATTGTGAAAATCGAATTTAAATAATAAGAAAACATCTAACACAAATTATAAATGAAGCTTCAATTATCATATCAAATTTTTAGTTACATCAAAGTTTTGTTATGCTATACATAATCCTTAAGAGTTTTGATGTCTCTAAATTATTCGTTTGTGTTAGTGTATTATATATTGGTTGATTAAGTTTAAGCTTATGTTGTTTAATTAGCCCTCCCTCCTATACATGGCATCTATTGATTGGGCTTATAACCTTATCCTATTCTCGGACCTACCTAGTAAAATAAACAATATAAATATTCAAAAAAAAAAAAAATACCAAAATAGGAGGGAGGAATGGAGGATGGAGACAAAGTAATTTGTTTACATGCAATATTATTAATTTAATTACACATTTGTGACAATAGAAAACATTTACCGGCATTCAATTAATATATTCGATTATTGTCGTGAATAAATAATATTAGAGTTTTCTGGTTGACTTAATATTATATTATTATGTTTTGAAAAAAATATAATCAATCATGTTATTCCTATAAATATTCAATTATGAAATAAAAATATATAGGGAACCACACGATCTCATGCCTGCAGAGAGTAGATTGCGATGATCATATGATTAAGTTATGAACTAATTAAAGTTAGGTGGAGTAACCTAATTATTTAATTTAATGCATTAAATAGAACATAACCTACAAGTTACAAAGAATAATTCATAGTAAAAGAAAGAGACATATACATAAACATAAACATACAGATACATTTATATTTATATTTGTAGGGTAGGTAGAACATGCACTCTCTCATCATTATCAAGCTATTCAAATGGTAATAAAAACATTGCTAGGCTTGGAAAAATTATAACGTGTGGGAAGGCTCTGTTAGGGTTTTGTCGTTAGGGTTGTGTTATAACTGTTGTCGTCAAAAGATAGGGTCCTTTTGAGTTACCTCTCTCCTTCTCTAATTTCTCTTATATGCAGCTACTGGAATCGGTAGCCATGCCT
>JAYMSW010000305.1:0-25020 GCA_036897725.1 Erodium texanum
GGTTTTCGGACTGATCATCTCAGAAGCCATTACCGATCTTGTTGCTCTGATTATCTTTATATAAATGAATAGAAAATAAGGAAAGGGAGGGGATAATAAGGTGGCTACTTTTTCTATTTTGATCCTACTTTTCAGCGTCCATTCAAACTAAACCATGTATTTGGAATCTCCATCTAGTGGTAGTGGCCCAAGAGAGAAGGTTCAAGCGAGAAATGAACTAATTCATATGTCGCGAAACGCTGGGGAATGAATCAACTCTTATCACTAAAACTTATTTACCATATTCAGTTACTTGAACTCTCTGTTTGATGGTATCAACTCACTGACCTGTTCGGACCAAGATAATCAATTACACTTGTGGGTAGGGCATCAAAAATCTCAAAACCTTGGCAAACAAACATCTTTACCTACAAAAATGACATTATTTCCCACTAAAGTTACATTCCTCACATGATTTACCTACTCCTACAAAGGGATGATTCAAGGGAGAAACTATAAAAGCTTTCAAACCAGAGGGGGTAAATCAGTAAAAATGTACAAAATGCCTTCAACACCACATCAAGAAAACCTATCCATCCCTGTTAGCACTCTTCTATTTCTTCCTCACTTGAACACAATAGACTTTATCCACGTTCTCTTCCATCCAAGCTACATGGACAATGGTGGAAAATCCCCGTCATCTTTCAACTTGTATGAATTCACAGCAACCCTGCACGTTGAAAATAGGAGAAGAGAAAGCTTTTTTTTTGTTAGAATGATGACCGTGTCCAATGGAAGCAAATAAAGAGCATCTATCGAAGCTTGTTTGTCGAACTTGTCAAGCACTTGAACTTATTATTTATTTCTTCCCAACTTCTGTTGGGCCTCTTTCTCTCTCTAATCAGCCCTTGTTGTGCATCTCTCAAGGTGACGATCACAAAAATAAATAAAAAATAAAAAATAGCGTTCTCTTCTACTAAGAAAACCCATGCATGATACATGAATCTTAAAAAGTTCTTTAAGAATAAAATAAAAATGTTTAGTGCTCTCTTGCTTCTACATAAGCAAGGTGTTGAAACCAAATGCTTTGATACACCTGATTTAGTCGATAAGGAAAAAAAAAACATCTTTACAAATGAAGGATCAAAGTGAGTTTTGTACCTATTTTCCTCTGGGCCAAATACAGGCTTTGTTGTTTCTATCTCTGGTGTTGGAGAGACAAAGCTTGGGTTTTGAGTGAATTCGCCATCAGAGTTTGGTTGATTGCTGCCTTCTGGCAGTGGCTGCAGCACAACCGTCTTATCGGCTTGGTGGAATGAAGAAGGATTAGAATTGGGATGTGCCTTGTTTCTTGGGGAACCTTGGTACTGGTCCGAAGACACGTATCTTGCACCTCCTTGATGAGCATGATAGGGGGCTTCTGAAGAGCCATAATATCCACCACCCCCTTGTTGAGACTGAAACTGAGCCACTGAAAGCTCGGGGCTGCCTATCTCCGGTGAACGAGTCTCAAAATGCCTCCCAGCACGGCCATTGTTACGAGGAGACCTCAATGGTGCTACATTCCTCCCCCTTGCTGCCAAAGGCCTGTCCCTATAATGGTTCTGTAATTTTGATGATAAAGGTACTGTGAGAACCAAGGTACACCCCAAAAGAAATAACAATTTCAAGTTTTGAATACTGATTAAGAGGACTTAAAATGAACATACCGTGTTGGGGAAGTAAGTTCCGGTTCCTCGTGGCTTGGGCATGTCTTCCATAACAAAAGGGCTACGAGGCATCATTGGAGAGTTATTGATAGGGTAGTACACCGGTCCAGGGACAAAACCATTAGCATTAGACTGAGGAAACACATTCCTCTTGGACTGCACTGAACGAGGCATCGTATCCCATGAGTTCTGTCTCTGGAACTGAGAATGCATCAGTGGGGGCACTGGATAGCTCAAGGCACAATCCAACCAATACCGGCCACAATTCAAACTACCCATATGACTCTCAAAGTCCCCACTGAGATCTGACAATGAGTTCAAAGCTTTTGGAGTCCTGACACTGACCTCTTCTTGATACCAAGAATGATGATTTAATCGAACAGGGGACAGAACCTCGTGATTATTAACCACATGGTTCTCACCCAGGTCTGCGGATACTGTTATGTCAGAAGAAGCTTCCTTCTTCACAATGTTAGAGCTTGCTGCCTGTTCTGGATCTGAACTCTCCCTCTTTTCTCCAATGGCCAAAAATGATGAGGATAAGTAGAGATGAGGTGCTTCTGCATAGTTCCCATATGGAGAGGAAGGTTTAGATGCATTATTTGAAATTGTGAGATCTTTAACTTTGGAGGTAGCGAGGTCTTGTGCATCCCCAGAAATACGATTTTCTGAAATACCAATTCCAGACATGCCAACTTTTATAGACCTATCTTGTGGTGAACTCACTGTTGAGTGTCTCATATCTGTGCCTGTTCCATTGGTGTCACCATGGAATGATTCTTCATGCTCCAGTTTACACTCCTTTGTTGTAAAACCTGAATGTGTGGATTCTGCTTCCAATACTGTCTGACCATCAAGTGGCATGGCGAGGCCATAACCATTGTATCCAAAAACGGGAATAGGATCTTGAACATCGGGCCTCTGACCACTCCCATGCCTATCTAGTGTGTTTGAGAAAAATTTGCGGATTTCATCACTTAACTTTTCTTCTGGTTGGGAAAGGATGCGCCCAAGTTTTCGAGCCCCATAAGTGAAGGCACTCCTTATACGGTAGAAGTTTCCTGTAAATGAACAGTATCAAAATTATTATTAAAAAATGCCCATTTAACATAACACCAATTTTGAGTACCCTAAATATATGTCAAGAAATTTTAAAAGGGATAATTGCGAAGTAGCCTGAGGTATTCACTTTTTGCAAATTGTAGCCTTCTTCCTGGATTCTTTTTGTTTTTTACTTATTATTTTTTAAAGGTAAAATCATCATTTTGAAAACAAATTTACACAAAATGCAACAAAAAAGGCAAGTTCATGACACATTTTTGCAATTATCAAAAAAGAGGAGAACGATTAGCAAAAAGAGGATACCTCAGGGTACATTTTTGCAATTATCCCTTTTTAAAATGGCTTACCTTTGCTAACACTGCGGCCGAGGTTGTTGTTTTCTTTCAGCGGATCGACTATGTTAAGATGCTTTGTGTGGAATATCCGTGAGTTTGCCTCAGATCCCCTTGAAGTTGATGAAAATCTTTCGACACATTCCCTGAGAAAGTCATTACTGAGCAAAAGATCACCACCGCCATTGTCAGGAATCTCGGCTGAAAAAAAGAACCGTTGTTAATAGATATAAGGATCATGATTACATAATAAAGGGTAAATTGCAGACAATTACCTTTATGATTTTCCCACAAATACATAACCCCATAGTAAAACTTCCACACATGTAACTACCTTTATGAATTCTCACATGTCGCCATCATATAAAATAGACGGAAACCATCAAAATTTTCGTTTTTAAAAAATATCCAAAAACTACTCACTCTCATGATTTACCATTCAGATTTCAATTTGATTCCTTTCTCAAAATCCTCCATGGAATCATATTGAAATTGAAAGATTAAAGATTGAAGGATGGAAATGAGTAGCTTTTGGATATTATAAAATTTGTAACTCACGTGACGAAAAAAATAATTAAAAAAATGATGATTTTCGTCTATTTTGTACGATGGTAACATGTGAAAATTCACAAGGGTAATAATTTATATGTGGAAATTTTACTATGGGGTTGTGTTCGTGGAAATTTACTATAGGGTTATGTGTTTGTGAGCAATTCATAAAGGTAGTTATGTGCAATTTACCCAATATTAAATACACCATTATGGTGACATAGGTGCTCACCCACGATCTCGGGCAATGAGGTTACACGAACAGGACCGTTCAAACTGATGCAGTAGTTCTCCCAATCAAACTTGCTAAAGTAATCCAAAAATTTATACAAAACCTAGAAGTAGCCAATTGAATTGGAGGGTTCTGAGTCATCATTTATGGAGGAAACCAACTGATAATGACAATGCACTCACCGCTAGAGGACCATTTAGTGATGAATGAAACAGGTGGAAGATGTATAAAACCAAAGTCTCCAATGCATAGGTAGATATCAAGCCATGATGAGCACCAAGAATCCGGCTTTCATAGTAGCACCAAGCCTTAATCAGTATGATACTGCGTTTAAAGAGATGATCTTTGGCAATAAGGCAATCAACCTGCACAAAACCAGCAACTGAAAAAGTTAATTAACTTTTTTTTTTTAATTTTATGCATTCAAAAAGAAAAGTACCTTCTCAAGAAAGCATAGGGTGCAGAGCCCTCCCAACTGATTGAATGAAATATCTACTACAATGTTTTGCACAAGACACTTAACAAGTTTAACCTGCCACGAAAAACTCAACATTAACCAGCAAATAGAGTGCTCACAAGATAGACATATAGAGAGCATATTGAGAAGTGAGATAAATGAGATGTCCGTGTTAGATTGACTCAAGCATAGATCTAAATGAAAAAATATGGAATCAAAAGTAAAAACCTCGGCACGAATTAATTGGACATCCCTCACTACAAACTCTGCTGCTTTATTCTGATCTTCTTTTTCTAGAATAGAATACACATCATTTGCCAAAGCCTCCTCAACATTTAGACCACCAAAGGCAGTCAAATCAATATCCCCGTCAGGAAGATATGTCTTCAGCGGTACTGACCCAAACGGAAAAACCTGAAGCAAATATGAAGTTATGAACCAAGTCATAACAAAATATTACGTGAAGTTGTGAATCTTTAAGGTTCGAAGGAAATTATATTAGCACTCTTTATTCGAAGAACATGGAAATTAATAATTGCATGAAGCTAAATAAAGAATGTTGCATTAACTAAAGAATTATGTGTCAAATCTGAGTTTTAAACCAAATAATTGAATCAGAAGATATCAGATCCATGTATAACCAAAAAAGGTTTGGGGATCTCATAGTGCCAAAAGCAGGTGACTAGGTGATAACAAAAAACATCACCATGAATACCACATTGGCAAAACTTGCATGGAACATAACGCAGACAGACTAACCAAAACGGCTACTACATACACGGTAGCATAAAAGCACATCGGCAGCGATACCTAAGCAAACATTCTAAGATAGAAAGTTTCCCTTCAACCATTACCACAACCTGTTTCAAAAGAAAGCAATACAATGACAAATGTAATAACCAACCCAAAGATTACAACTGACCTTTTGTGGATCTTGGATGCGTTACACGCTAGTTAATTACTTACCTCATTCAAAGTCAATAATCGAACCACCATAAGTTTGAGTTTTCTTCAACAAATTTTGTAGTAAAAAGATGTCAAGTGTAACTCAAGTTTCACCGTAAACAATTTCCCAAGAGGCTTTTACATATAAAAAAATATCATGCAAAGCCTTCAGCCCAACCAAACACGCCAAGTAGATGGCAATATTTCATCCTCCAAATTGCGCCAAATCTTGTTTGCACTGAAGGAAAAAGGATTAAACTTCTTTACACTCTCTTTCTCAGGTAGTGTCAGTACATAGTTGAACATTAACCTCATTTCAACCTCTTCAGTTGCACTAATATGGCATGACATTCTAAACTACTTCTGGAGATTGACCGTCATTAATCTCCTATATACCATACTTCCAAATAAACTGTCATAGAGTAACTACGACGAGTCAACGATTACCAGATAGAGTACCCATTGGTGCAACATAAAAGCATGTTGTCGGTAAATCTGAGCATTTAAGTTAGTATAGAAACAATATCAACAAATAAGCATTTCCCAAAAACTATTGGAGTGGGATACATGAATCCTTTGGCAAAACTTGTAGTCTCATCCTTTGCTTCATCCTATCTGATGCAACAGCCTCCTATCAAGCATGTGTAATAGTATTGTTTCTTACTACTGTTTAAGCTTTCCTCACAGGGTCACTAAACTACCTATATGCTGCACATGTCCAGACTACCTTAGGCAAGGTTTTAAACTTATTTTGAATTGAAGTAGTGCCAACTCTTTCCAAAATAATTTCATTCCTTAAGTTACCACAATAATTTCATTCCCTGAGTTCATAACTGATAAATTTGTCGTTTGTTGTCGCTGTTCGATAATACAAGAAAACGACAAGATCCATTGTTAATTTCAAAAGTAAACAGTTTTAAAACGACAAATTTAATTGATGCAGAGATTAAGACAAGAAGAACCTTTTGGAAGGTTAAAAGATATACTGTGGGCTTTTAACTTAAGTAGATACTTGGTTGGTACTAGCTAGCCACCTCAAAATCATGAAACCAATAATCTCAGAAACATTTACTCTACACATATGTTGTAGGTTTAACCTAGTACACTGACATTACCCCCCACAAGATTAGGGCTGGATGAGTGTGAAATAATAACTAGCAGCCCATTGTAGATGCAGCATTCAGAGGATTTCGAGTTCAAGTCTAAATCAAACAACTAAGTAGGGTCTTTCATATTTTACTATAAAATGACCCATAAAAAGGCCAGATGAGGGTTACTAACTCTCCATTTTATTAGCAAGAGCTTCTACAAAATAGTTTGCCCATAAATGCTTCAACACATAACAACCAATCCATCTCTACCGTTGCAATCAGAAAATTATAGCGCCAACCACCAGATTAGATACAATTGCCCAAACATAAACCCCAAAGGCTCAACAAGAGGGTACCCAATGTAAGAATGTGGAAAAATGAGCACATGCAAGGCGAGTACATAGAAATGTCAATAAGCATGTATCCTCTCACCTCGCAACCAAGAGAAGTTCTGATCAGCCTCTGGACATAATCAATGACCAGCCTCCTTCTCTCCTCGGAGACGAGAGTGGGCTGAACCTGGGCAATGATTTCCCGTGTTGCTTCCTCAGCTACCGGCCAGTAATGGACATCGATTGAAACAGGGCTGGAGGGAAATGAGGAGGAGCGGAGAAGAGGGGAGGTGCCGTTGGGTTCGGGCGAGCAGAGCCGAATATCGCCCATGAAAGCACCGATTTTTCCGAAGTCCCCCAAAAACCCAGACACGGTATGAGCGAAGGAGGACAAACCCGGCAGCGGTTTTGGTGTCAGAAGCGAGGAGGTGGTGGAATTAAAGGAGGGGGTGGCGAGAGAAGCATTCGGGTCGGTGATGAAATTGCGCGGAGAATCGAAACGAAACGGTCCGTCTTCGGTCCAATAAAAAGGAGAGTGAGTTGTTGGCGATCGAGGTTTTTGACGGGTGTAGAAAACGACAGAAGAAGCAGTGGATATGTGTTTCTCTTTTGAAAAAATTGGGGGAAAAGGAGAGCCCGGAAAGAGAAACTGACGAAACCAGAGAGGAAGAGGAAGAAGATGACGAGAGACAGAGGGGTGGTTTCTGGGTAAATGGATTTAATGAGAAAGGTTCGGACTTGCTTCGGACTGAGAGCTCGATTTTTGTTATCAATTTCGCGGATTTTACTTTATTTCTTCTCCTTCTTCAATCGTTCTTGTTCTCTTCTGTCGTCGTCGTCCTCTCTCTCTCTCTCTCTCCTCTTTGTTTTCCCACCCTTTCCCTTCTTCTTCTTCTTCTTCTTCTTCTTCCTCTCTCTGTTTCTTTTTAGGTTTAACAAAATTAAAATTGATATCAGAAAAGAAAATTATAAAGTTTTGATCTTAATTTAACTGTTGCTATTGTCAAACATGTTTTCTATTTTGTTATTTTGTAAAATTTAAGCATATTGTATTTTATTTATCTTATGAATTTATTCATAATTATAATTTGATATTTTTTTAATTCAGGAATCTGTCTTTTATTGTTTGTAAGAAGACAATTAAGGACAAACTAATTTGGATAAGGGAGGATGATCAATTTTAATAGATTAATTAATTATTAAGTGTTTTGTGATTTATTTTGTTTATCCACTTCTTTGTTTCTTTCAATCATTTTTTTCGTTGCAGTTGGGAAACAAAGATATTTGTGATATGGGTTAGGGCCATACGAGTTTGAATTATGACCATTTTCTATTTATTATATATGGTGCAAATAGTATTATTATTATTTTGAAACAGAATAATATTAAAATTGTTGAACAGTGTACAAAAATATAACTGAAGAAACAAACTGTATCAATTACATGTGCCAATTTTCCCTATGTGGTAGGAGACAAAAACATATTAATTACATTGGAAAATTAGCTCCCCTCACATTTATGGAATTAAAGTCTCAGTTGATTTATTATTTATAAATAAAATTGTCTCGAAAGAAACTGTTCATAATAAAATAGTAAGTAAAATATCCTGAACTTATTGGGTCATAATTTGTTGGGCTGTGCGTGAAAAAAAAAGCCCAATAGGAGTGAGAGACCCATTCGGGAAAGGTGTAGTGAAAACACACAAGTCCACATAGAGCTAGAAAATTGAGCTCAACAATGGCGATCGGAGGAAGGAGAAGACCAATCAATGTGGTCTGCTTGTGGCTACTGTTTCTTCCCGCCATAGCCCTAGCTTACAGACCCGGCGATATCGTTCCGATGAGCAAGATGGGTCAGTACCACTCGGTCAGTTTTTTTCTCTTCTGTTTCTGCATCTCACTGTGGATTCTTACATATTTTGCTCGTTTATACTCGAATCTGTATTTTGTTTTTCAATTCGATGTTTTTCTTATCTTTTGGTGTCGATTATCAGTCTAGAACTCTCTGGTTCGACATGATTGGCCGCCACTGCCCGATCTTCGGCGTGAACCGTGAGGTACCCTCTTTCCAGGTCGTCGATTAGGGTTTGATTTGCCGTTCAGTCTCTTCAATCTTGTCCTTTCTTTTTGTATAACGTTGCAGGTTTTGATTCCAATTCCGAAGCCCACTGGGTACACTGGTGCTGATCCATACAAGATGTGAGTAGTTTCTGTCTACTCAAATTGGATTCATATTGATACAATTGTGCAGATTGAGGTCCACTTGTGAGTTTGTGTTTGCAAACTATACAATTTTCGATGAAATGCTTGCGATTGTAGTCTCATAGATTTATTTTCATGGAGGATTAATGTAAGGAAGAACCATTTGTGAACTTAGCAACTGCAGCTTCCTAATTTTAGGTTTTGAGTTGGATTACACTGATAAGACTTTATGGAGTGAGACGACATATGCTAAAATTAGTTATATCTGTTAGCCGTTAGATGGTTTTCATTTGTGCTTATTCATTCCATTTTCCTACTGCCTTAGTTGTAAGGTATAGTATACAAGATTTATCTTACCTATTTGAGAACAAGAAAAATGTATACGCTATTCGATTTGGTTGCCTCAGAGAATAGAAATTTGTGTTGTGTTTGAAGATAGAAGATAGTAACTGTGAAAGGTTGGTTCATGTGCATGCAGTTCATTTCAAGTTGGTAAGGAGAAGTTCCTGATTCCATGGCTTCTTGTGATAAACCGCAAGGGTCCCGAGGTTCCTATGATTGATGTGAATTTGGTACGCACATCTTGCATGCTGCATATAAATATATTGCAAACTCACAAGTACTATCTTATTGCTTGCACATTTAACTGCCATGTTAAATCTGTTTTATGATTTTTTTTCAAAAAGCAATATCAATTTGTGATAGTTAAACCTGTATGCCATGCAGAGGTACTCGGGAAGTGATTTGCTTGGTGTCACTGCCAAAGTCATTGACATGCCTCATCACTGTAAGTATTACCATTCTAGTTTGGGAATCCTGTCACTTGCACTTGAAATGTGTCCAAAGTCAGTCCAATTTTTCTGCCACACACTTCTCTGTCTTTATTATTAATTTTCTATTTTTTGATGTGGACGATGTCCTTTTTCTAAGTGCTGGAAAATTTCTCCCAAATATTCTCTAACATATTTTTTTGTACGATGTTTGTTGTAAAATTAATTTTAGTTACTATTTTCTCAGATGCTGGAAATTTTACTTAGCAATGCATCTTCATTTTCATTTGTGTAGTAGGACTGTAAGAGTTTACTTTGCTCTGTAATGTTTTCTAAGGCTTTTATGTGTTCAATTTTTTTTTTTCCTGAACAGATGTTGAAATCCATCCAAACATTCGTAAACAATTTTGGGATCCAGAACATTGGCCAAAACACGTGTTGGTCAGATACACATGGTTAGTATGGATGGACTGGGAATAGATATTGTAGATGTATCTTTGTTGCTTAATGGCTATGTGCTACTGTCATTTACTATAGGGCCTTGTTGTTATTTATAAATGTTGAAATAAAGTCCCACATCAACTAAAATAGAAAGGAAGAGCTACATATGATACATATGAAGGGAAGAGTGACACCCACCCATGTAACAAGCTTAACCTTTTAGTTGTGAAGCCTGACTCGATATATGTAACTCGATCATAAAAATTATTTGATGAATAATGAAGAAGTAACAATTGTTAGAGATTCGGAGTCTTGCACCAAAGAGCCGATGTGAGAGACATTCTCATCCCAACTCTGGTTTCAATTTCAAACTGATTCATAGGAACTGCTGTAATTGGAATTGTCTACTTATCTCTTGAAATTTATTAGTTGCACATATTTTTAATGCCAAAAACATAACAATACTGATTGGAATGTATTATGTATTAAAGCATGCATAATTTCTGTGCTTTATACTAATTCCTTGACTTGTTCTTAGATGTCTTTGGAGTTCTATTTTTCAAGTTCCTAACTTATTTCAAACTGTTTGTATATCTTGCAGGAAGGAGCAATCAGAGATAGACGTGGCTTCTGGATTCTATGTCCTGTTTGGATCAGGTAAGTATCTTGTCTGAACCAAGATATCTGTATAATAGATGTATATTGTTTGCTGCTGGCTATATTGTTTACGACAAGTTGAAGTACTTTGCTCCCAAGCTTTTTTGGAACTCAAAAATGTGCAAAATCAGTAAAAACAATTTAATGCATGTCTCAGGGCTTATCCTATCGTTTATTCTCTCAATCTATATCTTGCAATCATCACGAGAAAAATTAACAAGGTACCATTTTCTTCTCCCTTACTCAACAAAAAAAAAATGAGAAAAGCAAAAGACTTGCATTATATTGCAATTGCCATCACGCTCTATCTTCAAGTAGCGCCAATACAAAATGTAGCCATTCATTATGATAAAATTACATCCTAAATTACAGAATATTGTTCGTATTTAACATTATGCTACCTTCTCCAGGTTTGTGATGGAAACTGTTGCAGAAAGCAGCAACACTGTTGGAGGAGTTGCAAAGGTCGAATGAAACGAGTTTTGTTTCGTAATGTAATTTTTGGAGTTGATATTACATGTATCACTATGAATGTACTTGTCAACCCATTTCAATTTTCTACTTCAATAGTGAGAAGAAAAAAAGTTCAAGCAAAATATATCTCCATTATAAGATTAAATGCTGCATGTGTGTCATAGTAATAAAGAACTCAAAACCAATCTAGTACGAGTTTTAATTCTAATGGAAATTTTGAAAGTCAAGTTATATACAAGTCTGGTTTTATCTCTATGTATAAACATCAACATTACTATTAAATATGATATTATAGTTTTTTTTTTATAACTTTTTATTATTATTATGCTACATAGTAGCACTGGGGGGAGGCGAGATGAATGAATCACATGTACATAATTTTCAATTCGTGGAATATAATATATTATCTTATTATTTACATGATAATAATGTTATCATATAAATGATATTTTTTAAGGTCCCCACAAAAAAGATTCATGGGACACAACAAATTGAAATTTAGCGCTGTTGGGAGCTCCAACTCATTCGTGCGGAAGGATAAGAAATAAAAATCCGCAAAAGGTATTAATTATTATTATAGGTTTTATGAATATAATTAAATGGGCTTTTAATATATTTTCTTTAAGTGGAAAGGGGACAAAAGTGAACCATAACCATTGGATCTTGGTTTCTCCCCACCACATGTCGCCATTATGCTCCATCAGCTTTTTATACCAATTCTTTTTAATTAATGATCAGTTTTAATAATCAAAATTAGTTTAAAAATTATATGCTTAGTGAAGGACCAGTACTCACTTCATCATGTTGACCACATAACACATGCAGTGATAGATACCTATTTCACTCACTCTTTCGTTGTCTTGATCACCAAAAACTACATTATCATGTCGTTTGCTTAGTTTATTCCCAAACCGAAAGTTACTGTTTTAATGTATGTATACTAACTACTGACCAATATGATAATATGTTATTAGAATTCGATTTTTTTTATATGTCCGTTTATATTGAAAGTATGTCAAAAAAACGTTACAAATTAGGTTTGATTGAATTTTAATATGAATATATCACAAATCAGTCGTTATTCATGTTGTATGATCAGAACATATATTAATGTAGGGAGCCATGCATTTTTGGATTATTATTCCAATCATACTCCCTACATTTATTATTATAAATGAAAAATTCTAATATTGCAATTAATGAGATTGAATAGAATACAAATAATATAGAAAATTGTAGATAAAATGTAAGGAGAGAGAAAATAGATTGTAATGTAAGTAGTCATTGAATTGAGTGTTATTGGAATTGTTTTTTATAAAAAAAAAAAAATTGACTCCTTACGATAACTTTTTAATTTATGTAAGAAGTACACTAGAGATGCTCTTACAACTTAATCAAAATATTAAACACATGATCACTTGGTCAAACAAACTTGTTCTTTGTCTGTAACTTTATTATTAAGAGAAAAGTTATCACTTTTGTTAATGATTCTTAATATACTTTTAGTTCATCTTTGATAAATATGATGGTATCAAAAACAGTGGGCATATGAGAGTTTTGAAGAGTACTAGATTGTAATAAATCAAGTAGCAGCATATGCTTCAACTATGGTTGGTCCAATTTGGCATCTTCATACGCATGCATATTTATGAACTGGTGCTGAGTTTTGTGTATGAACTTTTCTTTCTCATTGTTCCAACTGATCATGATCATGTTACTTACGTTTATGATCAAGTGATGATGTCGTCTATGGAGGTCGGATTAAGAGAATGCATATTATATAAGACTCCGAAACAATAAATAAATAGTTGATTCGTAAGAGTATGTATTAGATATGTAAAATTATGAAGTGAAACATTATATGAATCGTTAATCTATGAGACACGAGTCGATAATCAAGACGTTAAAACTCAATCCACCTAAAATAAAAATAAAAACGATATATAAGAGGGTAATGTTGATTATGCTTCTAGATGATTGGATAAGACAATGCTAACTAAAATGATTTGAATGGAAATAAGGGTTTTGACTTATTTTAGCAAAAAGAATTGTCAATTTGTATCTTATCAACGATAACAATTGATGTTGATATTTGTTTTTTTCGATGTGATTAATAAAATGATTATCGTTATGTATGTGTCGTATTCACCGTCTTATTGATAAAACGATTATAAATATGATATCTGACAATTACTGGTACCATTTGTGGTACTTGATCTCATGCATGTCACCATCTTTGTTGGTTGAAGCAGCAAGTACCCAAAACCAGTTGACAAATTAGCACAACTTTTCTTGCTATCAACATCTAAAAACAAAACTAGGGCTTTGTAGGTTTTCTTGGAGCAACATATATAAACCATCAAAACTCCATTAGCTTTGATTAGTTGAAACCACAAATAATTGAGGCATTCACGGCCAATGAAGAGATAAAGTGTGAAAATAAAACAAACCTTACTTTTTATTACTTCTCATAATCATGATTTTGTTCCACCTTTTTAGTGCTGGGAAGAAAAGGTCCAAAATTAAAATTTTAACTATAATATTAGGGTTAGGATGGTCCTGCACCCAATGTTCTTTTCAATTGGGGAGAAGAGTCATGCATGCACCCTAAAGTCCTCTCTATAGCTCTTAGGTGGAAAACAATTAATTAAGGAAGCAATTACCAACTCATTAAGGTATTATTTTACTTATTCATCTCGTCTGAAGATAAGTATAAATTAATGTCTAAAAACTACTTCAAAAAATAGATATAGTGTACTTGAAAATGAATTTAATTTAACAATTAAAGAGTCGTGTATTTTGTAATCATAAATTAATTATACCAATTGAATGATATGTGAAACACAATTGAAATAAGATGATTAGAATATCCGTATTAAATTAAAAGCATTTAGTAATAATAATTGCATTAAACATTGAAGGTAACATACAATACGAATAATATAATAACAAAAAGAAACAAAAGTTTTCATTAAACAATATATAAATAAATGTAGCATAAAGAGTGCTCCACTCACTTTTAAATTTAGTTTAATTAGTGCCATATTGTATAAATATAAATAAAAATGAAGTCAAGGAGACATAAGAGGGTGGGATCGAGCTATTAGAAATGGAAATATTCTCATTCAGTTTTAGGGTCAGCTGAGTCAATTTTTCAGATCCCTCAAAAAAGCACCTTCAAAGTGCCCTCCCATGAGCACAGCTCAGGACTTCACTTTTGATCTCATTTTTTTTCAGGATCCTGAGGCCTTTTGGTGCAGTTCAAGAGCCATGTTGGGGGAGAAGAAGAGCTTCAACACTCATAATTCAGTTGTTTCCACCTTTTAGCATGCATGTCAATTATATGTTGGTTTGAAACTCAAAGGTGAAGTTAAGTTTATTGCATTCGACTTTTAATAAAAGAAAAGCGTTATCTACACGTGCAAGTCATATTGAAGGTATTTATATACGTGAGACTCTCTACACGTCTAATATCAAGTAGATTGTTACTTCGTGATCAACCATCATTATACTGCCCTTGGCCAACCAACTCAAACACCGACTAAAGGTAGACTACACACAAAAAAATTAGGCACAAACAGTTTTTATTATTAAATATAAAAATGGCAATATTGGTAGTTGTGATGGCCGAATGTCACGGACCAGACAAAGTGTACCTTAAAGGGATGATATGTGAGCCCGGAGTTATGGGTTTGGGAGCATGCAAGCTTTTGAGAGGCGCGTCACACAAGCACGTCGTTGGGGAGGCTATGCAGTTGTCATGTTGATGTCATCTATACAGATGAACTCAAGTATATAAGTTCATTGTATAAGATATTCTTGATTAGGTCAAAGATATGGTCTCCGAATATTTTTAAGATATGATATTTGAAGATCTTTCGAATATTATATTTTGACATATTCTTAGATGTTATTTTGCAGCCGTTAGATTTGATAGATCTTATCCCTTCATTCGAGAGAGCTTAAGTATACAAAGGAGTGAGTGCTTTGTTTATAATCACTCACTCATGATACAAAACTCTCTCTCTCTCTCACACACACACCACTAGAGTATTACAAAATCTTGTAATGCTAATGAATTATCTAATGCTAGAGTCTCTATCATCTCATGCCCTGTATTGCCTTTTTACCTCTGAATCACAGAACTCAATTTTGTCCGCATTCAATTTCCATACACTAGTCGAAGTCGTTGATCTTATTAGTGTCTCCGACATCACTTGGTGTAGCGAGCACCAGTAGAGGGACCCTCAAGGGGAAATTATGGAGTAGGATTTTGGTCTAGGTGAATGCTACACCGTTAGTTGACACACACATCACTAAATTCTTCAGTTGATTGCTGCTTCTCCTTGTCTAATTGTTGATGGGGTGAGTTCATCAAATTTTCTAGGCCAATTCATTCAAGCTCCAACTTTTCAAGAGACTTGAACTTAATGAGTTGTATCAGAGAACTATGCAACTTTACAAGGAGAATGAGAAGCATCAATGTTTATTTGTTCAATTGTTTACATTGAAAGCTCTCATATATTATGTGTTATACTTTCTATTTTTATTTAAAGCTCGCGTATATCCCACATTATACTTTTTGGGGAGCATATAATGTTTTTTTTTCTTCTTGTTAAAGCAGACAACAAATGAGTTGTATTAATGTCATCAATATTTAAATGTACAAAATATCGTTTACTCTTTCAATACAAGACTTTAAATTATCTGCATAACACCTGAAGTTATATTTCTTATTTCCTGAAAAACTTTAATGATTGAAGATTGATGAGTGTTGGTGTGTGCTACATAGTCATGTATTTGTGGAGATTCCTAAGAAGCTGTCTGCAACAATGCATGAGGTGTGGTCTTATTTCTGAGGCTCGATCTTCTCTAATATATGTTCTTCCTCGAGTTGTGGTCAATGTCTTGTGTTGTGGCCAGTCATTCGGCTGTCTTGTCAGCCAATGAATTTCTAGTTTTTGTTACTTTATCATCCCTAGTGATCGAATGATATGTGTATTTCTATGTTTATGCACGTCATAATACCAAACTCGTCTCTCTTTTATCGAACAATTAGTAGATTTTGGTACTTTGTACATCCCTACTAGTCGAACAATGTGCATGTTCTTCTGCTTTTGCATATCGCAAGACCAAACTGGTCTCCTTGGTCGAACAAACCGTATTTAATATGCATCGCAAAGTAGCACTCGATGTCGATTGTAATCGGATGAACATATTATTGAAAGATGTCATATGGTTGTCAGTAGTTACCAGAGAACATGTCGAAAACTGTCGGAATTTATCGTCATGAATCGTTTTTTATTGGATAGTGTTTGACCCTCCACTTGGGATAGTATGTGATCGACCTTTCACATGTTACCGTCAGAATGAGACTAAACAGTATTATGCAATGAACAAAACACAAGAGAAATATACATTGAAAATAAGAAGAGTCTGGCATAAAGAGAAGTTATGATATCAATTGTTTGTCTAGTGAAAAATGAAGGGTAGTCTTATAAATACGGAAAAAAATAAATAAACATAGTTATAAAAAGTTACTTTCTTAATAATAAAAAATAGAAAGAGTGATCTTTTAAACATACTTATTTTATTTTTCATTTACTAATTGAATTATTATATCGTATTTTTTGAAATGATTAGATATTAAACTTAAATGTATTAAATAGATCAAAAAGTATATATACATGTAAAAAAGCTGGCATCAAAATAATTTATCATTAAGTTATATAACATTTTTTCAATTTGAGAAGTTTTGAAGGTAAATTTCTTTTGAAAATAAGAGATATAGAATTATTAATAGTTTTAAACACTAAAATCGCAAGACCAACCTTGCTTTGTCTTAATGTTTTAAGATCTGTAGTGAGCTAGGTTGATTGCCACCCATTGAGGGTCTTCTCCCTTTCAATTCATTTTAATTTGATTATAGTTACTTACAGTGGAATGCATGATTTGACAGTAAATCAATTTGTATTGGAAAGTTGTGTGCACAAGGCAAAAGTTTTAAGAAAATGGAAAGTGTTAATGAATATATATATAACAAAATGGGTTTGGCAATGAATGTGTGTGTGCCAAACTCTTAATTCCACTAACATCTTGTCATGCATGTTCTAAAAGTCCCATGCTACCTAGAGATTGACTGATTTAATTTTTTTTATTATAGATAAGCTTGCGGATTATGTTTCCTTTAATATGATAATAAATTAAAAAGAAGGTATATACATCAATCAAAATCTAATATCATACTATAATTAATTTCATTTTAAAAAATAAACTTATGCTTACCACCTAAAATATCAAATTACTTAGCAAATTGTGAGATAAATATAAAACTCCAATTTTGTAGGTCAAATGTTATAAAGTTTCAATGTCACTTCCAACAATTGCATTCTATCTACTTCTCTTCCATCAATTCTCAAGATCCTTTCAAAAGAAAAATCATACCCCCAAACCATCAAAGAGACATGTCACGCCATGAGAAATCTCTTTGTAAGTATCCTAAATCAAGGTGGATGTGTAATCGAAGTATCAATGAAGATTTTTCTAATCAAATACTAAATAATGGTAAATGTTTTAAAAGATGATACGAAAAGAATAACGTGATATTTGAATCAACATATAACCTTTAAAGATAAATATTTGATATCATCCTTACTTATAAGAAAACCATATGTTTTGTTTTCTTTCTTCTTCCCTTTCGCTCTCTCTCGAGCCAAATTCGTACTCTTAAACTAGTTTTTTTCACTTACAATAAGGTTTATATATTACTAGCCAATGTTTAGTTTTGAAAAGGGCTCTCCCAAAGAGAAAAAACAGAAGTATTAGGTTGAACCTAACACCCCAGCCCTATGGGGGGCAATTTGCACATAGAAAACCTAATTTGATGATATTTATCTTCAAGGTTAGGATGTGTTAGCCTCTCATAAATTATAATAGCTTTCAAACATAGAGCATCCCTTTTATCTATTCCTTCTGTTTCCTCCATATGCTAAACATCCACTACATAGGGTGGGTTTGGAGACCAGACCTAAAGCATAGAGCACCAATTAGCTAACCTTGCCCAAACTTGCAAGAACATGGGAGTTTGGTCGCCAATGACAAGAATTGGACCTACTTAATATCCAATCTCCGAGATCATTGATGACAAACACACGACATTATTCTCAACTTTCGTTTTTCAATTTTATATCAAGAATCGTTTATCGTAAAACTATCGTATTAACCATTGAATATATAATAATGATTTAACATTTATACCATGATCGAGGGAATGGATTCCAATACATGTAAGATCATGATATAAGACACAAGCTAGGTCAAATTCAACATAGTTGCCCATAATAAAGTGGTTACATTGGAGTTACTATGTAGGCACCAAGGTAACAAGGGTTTTATATACTATTGACCCACAAAGATCAAGTGTTGTCTTATATTATTAACTTTTTTTAGCAATCATCTTTTTTCTTCTCCAAATTAATGATTTGATTTATTCAAGTCATTGCCATAAGATAAGCCAATAATAAATTACCTGAATAAAGCAAAATGCGAAGAAAATAAATAATTGCAAGTGGCATGAACATTGGCTCATTGCTTCCCTATAAAAATTGAATTCAAGTCCTAGAGTATTGCAAGCTCAAAGCTCTAAGTTTCCAATCGTCTCTGTGTCCTAAATTCATCATTGCTCTGTTTCTATACTCTGTACTAAAACACTCCACCAACCTCTCTTGCTTCGTGGATTTTAAGGTTAGCCCCCATCTTTTTCTTTCATCGCTCTTCATTAAAATGAATAGTTTTGGTTACATAGTCAACATAGAAATCTCCGAATTTTAGTACAAAAGTCAATGATTTTGCTCTGTTTTTCATGGCATTCCAGTGGTTTTGGTCTCGGCCGCATTCCGGAGACCAGCTCTGTTTCTGGGTTTTGCCTTTTCTGTCGGAAATTAAGAATGTGCCAACTCAGTGACGAGTCTCGAGGACTTATAAGTACCACCGAGTACTTGGTTTCGAAAAGTGAAGACTTCTCCTCCAATGGAGAGCCTGAAGGAGACAACCTAAGACCTCCGAGACAAGGTCTTGTCGGATTCTTACACGCCTTTCTCCGGTGGCTTCCGTTCGCCGGATTCCTCCCAAAGCCCCCGCTCTATAAGGTAAAGAAGATTTTGTTTTTATTAAACGTTTGGTTTTGAATTGAAAGCTTCACATTCACATTTGCTTGATTTTCGTCACATGTATAAATTAAATTATAGTCTTATCTTTTGGTATCTTATGTGAAAACGATACTCTTTCCATTTTCCAAGTAAAAAAAGTTGTGATTTTAGTTTCCATTGATAATGATAGTAACATATTAAAACTGTTTGAAATCTTGGTTTGATGAGACACTATTTAATGTATGAATAATTAATCTGGTGATCAAAATTTATGATTTCATGGGTTTGGGCAAGAAACCTAAGCAGTGGACCTCACTTGTTTATTCTTTTTGTGGCACTGCTGATGAAGGAGATGGTCAGAGTTCTTAATTGTTGATTAGTAAGAGAATCTGTACCAATGTTAACATAGAAAAGAACAGCTCATTGAGATTTCTATTTGGTGTTTGGTGGTGGGTTCCAACTCCAGATTGTTCATTCTTTTTCAGTACCCGTTGATAAGACGCCATGTCCTCCTCACGTGACACCAACATGGCCAATACCATGTTGTGATAGCAACTGAACTGTACAGACCTCAGGGGTCAACCATGAAATAAATGATGATTAAGTGAGCTTAATTAGTGTTTGGATTCTCGGTTTGGTGGTCAGAGTTCAATCGCAGTATAAAATTTACCGTGAATGTGAAGTAAAGGAGTGAGTAATGAGGATGCATATTATTCCTCAAATGGGATTTCCAAAACTTTCCTCTTTGGGAAGATTTCAAGCGATTTCCTTTTACCCAAAATATGCCAATTTATGATTAATGAGAGCAGGCAATGAATTTGGATTTTCCTCCAAATTCATATGTACATGTGCACATACATATATTCACTCACCGGTGGTGACTGTAACATTTGCCATTGATATGCAGATCGGAGAAGAGTTGGTGTCTCTGGGGAAGCTTGCAGGCCCTATTGTGATGACAACATTGCTCATATACTCCAGGTCTGTAATTTCCATGTTCTTTCTGGGTCGAATGGGAAAAGTTGAACTTGCCGGGGGCTCTCTTGCAATTGCAACTGGAAATATTACAGGCTTCTCCATCCTCAAGGGGCTTTCCTCGGGGATGGACCCGATTTGCTGCCAAGCTTTTGGGGCCAAGAGATTGTCAGTTCTCAGCCAAACCCTGCACAAAACCCTCTGCCTCCTCCTCCTTGTGAGCATACCCATTTCCTTGTTATGGCTTAACATGGAGCCTGTGTTTCTCAAGTTAGGTCAGGACCCAGATATCACCAGAGTTGCTAAAGTTTATCTAGCTTTCTTGATCCCTGAACTGCTGGCTCAGGCCGCTCTCCACCCCCTCAGGATCTTCTTGAGAACTCAAGGCTTGACCACGCCTTTGACTATTGCTGCTGCCATTTCTGTCATCCTCCACCTCCCCATCAATTACTTCCTCGCTACGTATCTCAATCTCGGGGTGAAAGGTGTTGCGCTGGCGCTTGCTTGGAACACGGCAAACTTAAACCTGGGATTGCTGGTTTATCTGTTTCTGTCTGAAAAGGCCCTGAAACCTTGGCATGGGTTGACTCTGTCTTTACAAGGATGGAAGCCGTTGCTGGCCTTGGCCTTGCCTAGTTGTGTGTCTGTGTGCCTGGAGTGGTGGTGGTATGAGATTATTCTGTTCCTCTGTGGCCTGCTTGATAATCCAAAGGCAAGCGTGGCAGCTACCGGCATCCTCATCCAAACCACAGGCTTTATGTACATATTTCCGTTTTCTCTCAGCACCGGCTTATCCACCCGTATTGGCCATGCCCTGGGCGCTGGCCAACCATCTCGCGCCCAGTGGACGGCTGTGATTGGCCTCATTGTTGCATTTGCCTTTGGACTCACGGCTCTTGCCTTCATGACTGCTGTTAGATCTGTGTGGGGGAAGCTGTTCACGTACGAGTCTCAGATTCTGGATTTGATATCAGCCGCACTTCCAATTTTGGGGCTGTGTGAAGTGGGAAATGCTCCCCAAACAGCAGCCTGTGGGATTTTGACCGGGACAGCACGCCCTAACATTGGGGCACGTATCAATTTGTGTTCCTTTTACATAGTTGGACTTCCAGTTGCTGTCCTCACAACCTTCAAATTCAATGTTGGCTTCAGGGGTTTTTGGTTTGGGCTACTGGCGTCACAAGTTTCATGTGTATGCTTGATGGCATACACATTGTTGCAAACAGATTGGAAACACCAAGCTAAGAGGGCTCAGGAGCTGACTCAATCTATAGGGGAAAAGGATGAGTTAGAAACAAGTTTAGTGAATGAACTCTGAATCTCCAAAAAAAAGCTAACTATATTCATTAAGAACTTTTTGGTACGTGTTTTCAGGTAATGCCAGGTAGCTTACAAGGTAAAAATGAGTACAAATAGCACTTCTCATGAGGTATGGTAGGGGTATTGATGTTTTGGACGTTGAAAAGGGAAAAAATATACTCATGTTACTCTGCATAGATCAGATGAAATTTATTGGTTCATAGCATACAGAGCAGTAGAATTTTTTTTCTTCCATGCCTCAGGAGTATGCATTATGTAGAATAGTAACTCAGAGGCCTTCATATTTTGGCAAAGTTTTATGTCATGAGCCAAAAATGTTAATAAATAAAGCGGCATTTTCACTGCTATTTTGAAAAGAAGGTGATATTCGGTCTGAACTGTTGTTGAAAACATAGAGCTGTTACCTCTGGTTGAAACAGTTGATAGAGATCAGAATTTTGTTCCATATCGGGACTTCAGAGACTGCATCTCAGTCACACTGCCTGTGGATATGAGAATTAATATATCCGCATCAAACACTACCAATGTACTAATATTCATTCATTTGGATAAACAAAAAAAAACAGAAAAAAAGTGCATGCTGTCTCCAAAACACTAACTTAGAGAAATGGGAGTTCATTCAGTCTGCACCCTGAAGTTCATTTGGTCGATTGTACATTACATGTTTACTGTGTTCGCCTGTGTCTTTAGTATCTCATGTAAATAATGTATGAATTTGCCATCATCACAACCTTCAAATTCAAATAACCCCGAGAAATATTTCATGAAAACCCTATACTCCAGAAACACCAAAGACAACAAATCCACATATTACACTATGCAATGCAAGCACAACGGGAGGTTAATTAAAGGCTCGGGAACAGGGGGACACCTGTGCTCGACCATTCAAAAGCAGGACCACATATAGACAATATACAGAACAAGTTTAAGCTTAGGTTGCGTCTTGCTCCTCCTCTGCTGCTCTGTTTTAATAGCCACTGTACTGAAGTATAGTGCATGCATTGTACTAAATTCCAAACATTCAGCTTCTCTGCTGAACGAGTTCTTATTTCTTAACTTATTAGTCAGTTGATATTTTATGGCGGCATGAAGATAGGGATCGAGGTTTACTTTCTGCAAAATTATTATAGTGTGTCGGTATGCTACTTTATGCGTCGCCTCAGTAATTCTTTTGAAAAGCACAAACGAGCTCCAATTTCAAATCAACTTTAAAATCCATCAGCCATAAACTAAAAAAAATAAATTGCCAATTCAAGTTATTATAAGGTAAGAAAAAAGCATCGTGTTGAATGTAACATTCTTATTTATAAGTAAGATCTAATTGGTTTCGACCCCAGAAAACTAATGATCAGCCGCAATAGGAATACCATTGGAAACATATAAATATGGCTATGTAGCTTGACTTACACTATTGAATATGAGAAACCAGTACTCCTTCACATTCCATATGGCCCACAGATTCAGATTATGTGCTCATCCTTCAGCTATCTCTACAACAAGAGCAATGTCCAATCACCAGAAACAATATAAACAGCCAATGCTGGGCTAACCAACAAAAAAAATAAAAAAAATTGTGGGTTCCGATCTCTAGAACAAGCACAAAAAACCTAAGACCTCATATAACATCCTCAGGTAAAGTGCATTGCCATTCGAAACTAGCAGGTATGCTGGAGCAGTGACGTATAGGCATGAAACAAGAGACAATCAATCACAGCAAAACCATCAAATGCTTTGTTGAGAGAAGATTCATTCATGTATTAACCCTACTGGGATTCCATTTCTTAATTCCTTCCACTGGCATGCATAAATTCAATAACAAGTGACATGGAAATATAAATGCAACTTTTCTGTGCAACCAAACAGAATCAAATGGAAGAAGAAGCATTTGACAAGACGTACCAGGCAAGTATTGGCTACAGAAACTCCTCCGATTCCAAAAATTGCTCCAACGAAACCAGAAAGAGAGCGGCCAGTCACACTGCGGTCCAGAAAAGTAACCGCAAAATGCTCCATTTAGCCTCAACAATGGCTGTCGGAGACCAGAATCGAAGTAGAGCAGCTCCGTCTTCCTCCAGAACCAACAAAAATGGAGAGACAGACAATTAGGAGAAGAGTTGAAACAGTGGGCCTCGGTTCTTCTTGAAATCCAAACCCAATCCATTGTCTGCTATGAAGGCCTAAATAACTATAGCCCATATATTGACCCACTTAACTTAAGGTTTCCGACACTTCCTCCTAACGCTGGGACCCATAGTACCAATGCCACATTAGAGGTATGGGTCCACTGAATTGACTAAACGTAATCTTATATTTTGTGGTTGGTCAATTATCAGTCATTACCCTTTCAAAAATATGTAAAAGGGGACTTAATTGTCAAATCTATATAACAGTTATGGACCCACATTATTTGTTTTTGGAGAAAATTAATTACAAATGTACATATTTATTTTTGTGTCTCTAATTCTATGTAAATTTGCTTATGTTTGTTTCGAGCTCTATAAGACCTCCGACATTCAAGCAAACCACATCTGGGCAGATCAAAGATCGCAAGATCATTTGTTGATATGTTGATGGGTTTTTCGTCGACCTTCTTCTACGTATGCTTCGAGAAGCGCTACAAGCCCGTTGGTGATATTGAGGAATATGACGAGCCCTTGGACCTTTTCTTCGGCTTGAGGACTCTGAAAATTTCCATCAACTTCTTCTTCAACGTCAACAAGTTTGGCCATGGCGGATTCGACCCATTTCAAGGTATAAATAAGGCTCAATTTGGAAATTCGAAACTTTTCTGGTTGTTTGACCTGACCATTTTGTGGGAAGGATGGAAAATAATACAATACACCAAACAGGGCAAGCACAACATTGGCATTTTTAATACAGTCACATCCGAATGTATGTAGCCAATTAAGCAACATCGCCATGGATTTTCCAGGCGTATTTATTATTTTTTAAATAGTAACTTTATGGTTTTAAAAAAAGAAATCTTTATTTTGGCGAGACCTTCATTTAAGTTTGTGTTTGTCATACAAAAAAATTTCATTATTTTGATTTCTTGTCGGCTTGTGCTTCCAAATATGTTGTCTAGGTTGTACCTCCTGACATTTTTTTTTTAGTGTTATAAATTTTTTTAGGTTCAGTATGTGTGGGTGTTTAGGGTGACTATTTAGATCTTCTGATATGTTTTACTCGCATGCCCAACAATTGGGTTTGCAAAAGTTATGGCCATGATTTCTGGAATGTTTGGTGTGCTTTGTAAGTTAATATTTACATGAACCCTAAATTGTAAGGATCATAATTATCACATAATAGATATAACAATAAGAAGAAGTTTAGGAGTACCTCCGTTC
>JAYMSW010000306.1:0-25009 GCA_036897725.1 Erodium texanum
TTGGTGCAGGGAAGAGGCTCCGATTGTGCTCCGGCGTGTTACTTGTTGAAGACGTGCAGCAACAGAGGATTGGGGCTGTGCTGTACCCATTTCAGCTTGGTGAAGGTGACTAGTTTTAGAGAAACGACTTCTTCGCAGCTCAAGAACTGCTGGTTGATGCCTGGATTGCAGTGATAATGATGATAATCCATTTCTGATTTTTTTTTTAAATAATTGGTTCGAATTGAAATTGAACATGGCAAAATGTAAATGAAGTATAGTGAGTGGAGCATTGATAATCGTGTTGCAAAATGATTAATAGAATGGTTATGGTTAATACAGTTTCCATGTTAATTATGGAGAAAATTTTACTTAACTACACTAATATATTAATGGAATTCATTAACTATATTTACACTCTTTTTTTTTTTTGCCTCTGGCTAACTCTAACATAGTTGTCTGTTAATGTTTAAGTTAAATGCCTTTTAGGGGAATCAACACAACAAAAATCTGCATTCTATTCTCTCCCTTTCTAAATCAAAAGATCACAAACAAAAAAATAAGATTCACTATTTTGATTTTGGTTTGTATTTTCTATTTGAAACAATATTTTTGCTCAAGATGAGAAGCTTTAAGATTCATGGCTTCCCAAATCGATTTGTCGTATATTCATCTCAGCCATTACAATACCTAAATACTAAAAATCAGATTCATGGCTATCCAAGTCTCGTTGAGAATACCCTTCTATTTCATAATCTCTCATACAATTTCAATTTGTTCAGCAGTATATTGCGAAGAGCTTGACGACGAGGTCGAGAGCAAGTCGATTTCCGTCAAGCTCTGCAACATGAGAGTCGATCTCCCTCATCCCTTTCTTTTTCATTCTTGTTTTTTTTTTATTTTTATTTTCTATAAACGGTATTATTGTCATTTTTTGAAGAAAAAAAAAAAAGATAGTCACATGCATTGCACATTACATTTTCCTGTCTAAAAATTGACGGATTCGAGTAATGTGAATTTTTTTATAAGTTTGGCGTAGCCGGATGCAATAAAAAAAAAAGTGTAGTCAAGTGAATTTCGCTAATAGCTAAATGTAGATAAGTAAAATTTTCTTAATAAACTATATGGATTTACAAAAATGACATTTTTTTTTAAAATTTGTGTTTTATATCTTATCTCTCATAATTGAAAATTTATATCCAAGTGTTAAAATTTATGAGATATAAAAAATGTGTATGCTCACAAAATTTGAAATTGAAAAACAAGTAAAAATATTTAAGAGATATGAGAATTTGTGTTTCTAGTGGTGTTTTGGAAAAAAAATGGGATTTTTTTTTGTCATTAATATAAAATGAAAGTTTGTACTAACAAATTAATAAAATATAATGTTTAAGATATTGATTAGATACAAGTTCTAAAAGAACCACGGGTGCGAGGACATCAGTCGGCGTCAGGGAAATGACGTTTGTTTTGGCATTGAAAACCAATTATAGCGGTGTTCATGCAGTACTAGCTCTCTGCAAAGAGTTGATTTTTTGTAAGGGAAAAACTCTATTAAACCAGTGATGGAATGATACGTAGACTCCTAATAAACCCAAAAACTCTCCCGTTAGGAAGAACCGAAGTTAACGATGTACTCTCAAAAAAACCCTACCAGCCCTTATTTGGCTCTCTTTTCTCTTAATCCTATTATATTTGATGTGGTCGAGCTTGGCACCGACGATCTAACGTCCTTGTTCTAGTAACACGAGGGTAAATATGTAAATTACAAGTGTAATTACGAAATATACAGTTGGGCCGACTAGGCCCAAGAAGAAAAAAAATCCTCAACTAAGAAACCCTATCGAACGAAGCAGCAGCAGAAAGAAAGAAACCAGTGAGGTCTGGAGCGAGCAGAAGAAACATTCGAGCGAAGCTTGGAACAAGAAGAGACTGTGGATTGTGATTAATCGGCAATAGCTTAGCACCCATGGCTGTGGACCGGAAGCAGATCATTGTGTCGTCTCTCTGCAAGTTCCTTAACTTAGATCCTGTAAGCAAGCACATTCACTTACATTTTCGTCTCTTCGCTTTCTTATCGATTGCTGAATCTCCAATCATCTGTTTTTCATCTAAAAAGTTCTTAGTTTATCAATTTCATGATCCGGGTTTCCTTAGTCGGAACAAGTAGTTGAGAAATGCGGAAGCTTTTTGGATGATTAGGAGATGAAATCTGCATAGTTTAGGTTTACATTCATCACTAACTGGAAAATGGAATCTGAATTTGTTTGGAAAAATTGAAATGGTAGTTGTTTTTTTCACGTATAATCAACATGCATGTTCAGTTGCTCTAATTTGATTATGGTCTGTGCAGAACACTTTTATCAGTGATGCGGCTGAACATGATGTTAAGACTTTGTGCTCAAACATATTGAAGTCATCAGGCAAAAGCAATGATGAGGTGAAGTTGATTATCACTAACTATATCCTGTGCTTTTGTTCTAAGTTAAGGCCTTTGTAGTACACAAACATATATCTAGACTTTGATTGCTATATTTCTTGAACAAACTGTTATAGTGTTGGTTTTTTGACCTCTCTCTTGCATTTTCCTAGCTATTACTGTTGCCCCTGATCTTTTAATCTGAATGTCTGGCTGTAGGTGTTGAATTGGGTAGCTTTTGCGGATAATTTTCCACAAGATTCGAAGACATTCTTAGGGGCTCTTGGTAAATTAAATGAAGAATTGGCTACAAAGTCTGTTATTCTTGGAGATGGGTTCAAACCTTCTGCAGCTGATGTTATCGTGTTTTCTGTGGTACATTCTGCAGTGGTATGTACTCTTTAGATTTGGCTTTAGCAGCCTATATGCCATTCTGCACCTTTACAATATCTATTTCTTTTTTTTTCCCTTAACGTTGCCTTCACCATTGTAGCACTACTAACTCTTTTCCTTTGTTAGGTTGGTCTTTCAAGTTCAGATAAGGAGAAGCTGCCACATGTATTGAGGTGGATAGATTATATCCAGGTAAGTTTATGATGTTTTTAGAGATTTATTTGTTTGGGTTGGTTATATATTGCAATTGAAGATCTAAATTACATAAAAAGGCACCTTTTAAACTTGTGATGTTCCTGTTATAGTGTTGGTGGCCTATATAACTCTGCAATAAACTTCTTTGAACTCCTCTGCAGAACAAAGTGGACTTTGGCAAATCATTTGAAAAGATACTGCTAGAGAAGGCTGGATTTGGACCTCAAGTGAGTAACTCTTAGACCACAATCACTAATTCTTTAGAATTATTGCTGTTCCTAATTTTGTTTTGGTTTTTAATCATCATTTTAGTTGCAAGTCCCGAAAAATGTAGTCCGTGTTGAAGTTGAATCAAATGCGAAAAAGGCCGTGCCAACCACAAAAGATGATGTGAAGCAAGGAGAGAAGAACGTAAAGAAAACTGATGATACAGTAAGTCCTCACCAAGATTTTTCTTTCAATTTGTAGCTTCAATTTCAGAAAAATATCTGGTACCTAATTAATGATTTGGCTGTTTTATCTTCTTTAAGAAAAAGGCAACAGGAAAGAAAGAAGCTACTCAGGAGAAGAAGAAAGCAACTGAACCAGAACCCTCTGACAAAGATAAAGAACTTAGTGTTAGTTTGTTAAACATTAAGGTTGGTCTTATTCGCAAAGCATGGAAACACCCATCTGCAGATAGGTATATTGATGAACTCTTCATCTCTTCCACAAAGATTCTTTTTTATGTTGATGAACTCTACATCTCTTCCATCAAGATGGACTTAGTGATTATGTTTTTTTTTTTCCATGCCAAAGTTTACTGGTTGAGGAGATAGATGTTGGAGAGGCTAAATTGCGTCAGGTGGTCAGTGGTTTGGCAAAGTTTTGCAGTCCAGATGATTTGACGGTATGTTTACAATACTAGTGAGATGAGTTACTTTTGGGTTATATCCTTACGATGATAAGATCAGCCATTATCATTGAGATGATTGTGATGTGATCTGACACCTACTAATTGAGAGTTATTTTCATTTTTTGTGTATCTCATGCAGAACCGTCGTGTTGTCCTTATCACAAATGTCAAACCTGGGAAGCTACGAGATGTGATGTCAGAAGGACTGGTACTGATCATCTTAAAATACACTGGCATAAAAAAAAATGTCACTATACTTTGCAAACATCATTGAGAATCTGGATGATGATGCATCTCTTGTTCCATATGATATAAGTTGGACTTCAGAGAACTTTATTTTGGGTTCATCTGATGATCATATGGATTACTTTTCTTTCAAAATATTACACTGCTTAACTAAAAATGCCAATTTATGTTCAGAACAGTTGCATTCTTAGTCAATTTGCAATTCCGACTGATCGGGACAATTGTGGAATCGGTATCGTTTTTTCAGGTGCTATGTGCTTCGAATGGAGATCACACCATTGTAGAGCCTTTGCTTCCTCCAGAAGGATCAAAAGTGGGGGAGCAGGTTACGTTTTCTGGGTAAGTGTATGAATGAGCAAACTATGAACATCTCTAGCATAATCAAGCTATAGTACTTAAAACTTTAGCTTATTTGATTGTTCATGCAGGATTGATGGGAAGCCAGAAGAAGTTCTAAACCCCAAAAAGAAACAACTGGATAAGATAACACCTGTATATTTTTTTCTTCTTCTGACTCTTGTCTCTTTTTTGGTGTTTGGTATTGCATTGCCTTCATTCTGCAACCTGTACTATATTTTAGGCTTCACACTTTTGAATTTGGACGTCAAAGATGTTCAAGTAGGTTAGTTATATGTAATGGGTCACTCTGTTTATAGATAAGTAGGCTGAGCTTAACTGTATCTGAATCAATGCACTGAATTGGCCTTCATATAACACGACCTTTTCTCAAACTCTTGCTTAGATAACACCGAGTTTTGCATGTGTTTTTGCTGCAGAATCTGTACACCGATGAACAAGGTATGGCCACGTTCAAGGGAGTGCCATTCATGACATCTGGTGGGCCGTGCACGTCCTCTATCCCCAAGGCAAGCATCAAATGACGATGATACAAGTTATATCCCAAATATTAACTTGTTTTGCAGTCATGGTTTTGTTTCACTGAAACTGTATCTTAAAGGGTCAAGACATTGTTAATCCGTTTTTAATGTGCCAAGACTTGCAAATTTTGGATTACAAATTGAATGAAGTTGTGTATTTTAGATATATAAAAATGAAATGATATTTCATATTTTGGGGACGTCCTAATTAGTTCCTAGTACAGATAGTGCTAGTGATGTGTAACAGAAGCTTCCTTGTCCTAACTGTAGCACATGTTGTGTCTTCATGAGGATCTGCAATATCTTGAACAATTATGTCAGAAACGAGATTCGATCTTGCCTAATCCATTGCATAAAATCATTTTCTTGCTGTTGATTTTTGCTCCTTGATTCTCTCCATATTTTCCATTTTTATTTATTTATTTATTCAATTCTTGACTTGGTATTGTTTTTGTTAAGGATTAAGGAACCTGCTTTGAAACAAGAAAGTTTGAGATTGGATTTTGTTGTCTTGGTCTTGTACATGTCCTTTCTTTTTGATCCGTACAACTGTTAATGACAAAGAATCAGAAAGGTTTATAATAATTAATTAAGAAAAATTAGATACAATTTTTTTTTCTATTTTCCATCATATCTGTACAGCTAGCTGCATAGAGAGCTCAACTTGGTAGGTGAAGATTTCAACATTTTATCAAATGATCATTAAATTTAAAACACCATCCTCACATAAACTAATTTTCTGATATCATGGTAAAATCTGATCCAGTCTAAGAAAAACCCACCAAATAGTTGCTTTACATTACACACGAACATTTATTTATAGGAGGCTAAGGTTTTTTTTATTTAAAAAAAGGTCTGAGGTGGTCCAAATCTCATGGCTTTAGAGAGAGAGAGATTTTGAGATACTGATTCTGTAATAAGATAATCTAATAATATCAGAGAGAGAGATACAGAGAGAGGTATAAAGATGGCAACTGAATCAAAATCAAAGAGAGAACAAAAAAGGATCACTAAATATCTGTGATTTTTGATACTATCTTCTTCTTCCTCTTCTTGTTTCTCTGATTCTATCTGTTTTATAACATATCTCCAACAAAATCACAATCCCAGTATTCGATTCATGCTTGGTTTCTTTCTTCATCTTCTTCTCCACAAATAGAGAGACAAACCCAGACAGAAACTGAAACAGAACAGAGAGAGTAGTAATACACAGAGACAAGAGCTTGCCTTTTTTTTTCTCTTTCCAAGAACATGGGTCACTATTCTGGTTCTTCTTCTTCATCATCTCAAATGGAGGAACTTCATGTCCTAGCTGTTGACGACAGTGTCATAGACCGAAAGCTTGTGGAGAAACTACTGAAGAAATCATCTTACAAAGGTAAATGTAATATGTTTCCTTCTGGTTTCATTACCGAGTTCATGTATATAACATGTATTGTAATAAAACAGTACTGATAATGAGTTATAAGTGCAGTGACTACAGCAGAAAATGGGATCAAGGCATTGGAGTTTCTGGGTTTATCAGATGATCAACCGGGCAATAATGTATGTAAAGTGATATAATGATGATGATCTACACAGATGCATGATGGTTTGTTTTGATCTAACTTAATGACCCTTTTCAGGTCTCCAAGGTTAATTTGATAATCACTGATTACTGCATGCCAGAAATGACCGGTTACGAGCTGCTCAAGAAAATCAAGGTACTATATTTAGCATAATACTATATAAACACTACTTAATTAAGTTTAAGGTTGTTGATTATGTCTATGATTAATGCAAGCAGGGATCATCTGCAATGAAGGAGGTTCCAGTTGTGATCATGTCTTCAGAGAATGTTACGACCCGTATTAACAAGTAATTTCCAAACCCACAAAGATTAAGATCCTTAATTCATCTACTTTTTGTATTATAATATAAACTAATGGATAATTAAAAAAAATGATTCACACATACAGGTGCTTGGAGGAAGGAGCTCAGATGTTCATGATAAAGCCACTCAAGCAATCCGATGTATGGAGACTCAAAGAAGTCATATAACATATATATGACGTGGAAGAAGCTAAAGCTAAATCTGTATGGTGCTAAATTAGTTTTGTTTTGGTATGATGAACAGATCAAATGAATACTATGTATGATGTTTGGTTGGTTCAAGGAAAAAAATCAAAGTTCCTTTTTTCTTTTTTTGCATTGGAAGTAAGATATATGACAATAATACATAGGGAAGTATTTTTCTTTAAGACACTTTTAAGGAAGGGCTTAGGCCAACCTGACCTTAAAATTTTAAGATGTTGTCAATTAGAAACTTTCTGGTCCTTCTTTCTGGCACTTAGATCTCCGGCGACCTTAACTAAGGTACCAGTGGCAGTGAGCGAGATGCCCTCAGCAAGGTCATCCCCTGTCTCTGAGAACGCGTATCTGCAAAAACTCTCACATCAAGTCAGATATTTTTAACGGTGTGAACAGAACCAAGTTGAATCGAATTACAAAAAGATTTCGAAATTCCTTCTGATGATTCTTGAATTTGATTAGCATAAAGTGCATATTTTAGACATGGGTCGAGCATTTAGGATTGAAAAGTTCATAGAGAATTTGGAGTACCTAGTTGGGTTCTGAGTAGGAGCCCAGAGGACACATATCACAGCCAAGAGCATATAAGCAAGCAAAACCCAGAAAGCTGGGATGATCCAGGCTCTACGCCACAGCTCACTCAACGGGTCTGTTGCATTGAAGTACAACTGAATCAACAAAAAAGCAAGAAGCTTAGGTATATATAAGTCAATAACTATAATGATTTTGCAAGGATTTTAAAGTGACTTCGATTTATAACGAGCTGGAAACAAGAGCAATTCCAAACCCAAATTGTCAATGCCATAACAAGATCTATAATGAGAAACTAAGATCTTAGCCTTCTCAGATTGTGAACAGTAATAACAATGAGAGCAAAATTAAAGGAAAGAAACACCTCATAGCCAATCCAAGCAACAGAAAGCAGCACTGATACTGCAAGGGCATTGGTAAACTTCCTGTAGAGCTCAAGTTTCATCATGCTTCTTCGCATCTATGAACACAAGGACATGAACAAACAATGTGATATACATTAACCTATGATTTATTATGCTTTTTGGGCATAAGTAAGTACTATGGATAATCTCACTGAGCTACCCTTAAGTATGCACTATTCTCAACTAACTACCCGTCAGTTTAAAACGTTTTTGGCAACCCCATAAGTTTTTTCAGTCTCATTTTACCCCAATCCCGACAACTTTTGAGGTAAAATGAGACTAAAAAAAACTTAAAGGGGGGTTGCCATTTTTTTTTTACAACTTAGGGGTAGTTAGTTGAGAATGGTGCATACTTAACTTTCACCCATTTGTGATACAACATCGAACTATTAGTATTTCCCTAAAATAAAAGCTGCAAAGTGATGATTAAGCAGTACAGTTACCTGAAGCTTCTCCAGAGTGCTAGACAATGATGAAAAGATCCAAAGAATAAAACAGGCATCTAATAGAGCCACAGGTAGCACAAGGAACAGCCTTCCTTTCCCAGAGAAGTCATTGATATTACTCAAATTCTCAAAAAGCTCAAGAGCTTCAGAAGCAACAAGATAGATAGCCCCAAGAAGCATCACTTTCAATGTTATAATCCCAAGGGTTGGCCTCACCACACCATAGCCCATTGAAACAACTAAAACAAGAAGCCTTGAGACCATCTTCTTCACAGCACTGAAAGTCACAGCCCACAATGTAATCCCTATAGGTCTTGTTCCAGTGGAATTGAAATTTGCATACTCAAAGTACCACAAAGCCATCTCACACATCCCTAAGCTAATCACAGCAGTGATGTGGTAGTGCAGTGGTATGATATCTTTCCAGAACCGAACAAACCGGGTAAACCAGAAAAGGCCAAGAACAAGATAAGCTAAGGACATGAAGCCGAAGAATGTCATCAGAGGAGCCATCTTTCCGGGAAGATAGCCATCTGGGTTTCTCCAGACTGTTCTTCCACTGATTAGTGTGTTCTTGAGCTGTGGATCACAGAACATGAAGTACAGATAGTACATGCCAGTGCTGTCGATCTCAGTGGTTTGAAGTTCCATGTTGGCTACTTCATTTTTGCCTTCGAAGAAGGTTTGGATTCTCTTTGGGCCGTTAGGATTATCTGGGTTGTGGTGAATGATCACCTCTCCTACCTTGCATGATCCGTCTTTTGCAAGTTCTGGAGTGCAGCATATTGCATCAGAATGCAGAGATGAACCACCGATTTCGTCCCTGTCCTTCACCTCAACTATCAGGGCTTCAACTAATCCAGTCCTTTGCTGCATCTCATTCTTCTTTTCAATTGACTCTGGTGTTCTTCGAAAGGTGATTGACTCAAACCTGAGATTAGATATGCAGAGGAAACACAAAAACAGCTTACTAAAAGCCATGATATCTGCCACTTCATTTGTTGGGGCTCAACTCTGAACCGAAATGCCCAAAATCATGAGCATTTTGAGCAAATGAAGTATGAAAACTTAGGCAATGTACACTTGGATACATCAAAATTCATCTAAGAGAGAACAAAAACCAGCAAATCTATACATGTTCATCCAATTCATTGATCTCTAAGCATACAAGAAACAACAATTGCTAAGGCCAAAATGCTAGAACAAAAAATTCAATTCTTCATTTCAATGCAGGAGCAACTAGAAGATTGGCACAGACCCATTTCGATTCGAAACCAGCTCATGCCAAAAACATCGATCAATCCCATCATTTAGACAAAACCCAGAAACCAAATGGAGCATTACCTGATGAAGGACCGGCCGTAGAGGGGTTTCTACCCCTCCTAGACCTCAACGAACTCCGCCGTTTCTGAATACTGCGCGAGTTAATCCCATTCCTATGTTGTGCACGGCAACCTGATTTGGAAGATCGGAGATCTGGAAGAAATAAGGCTGCCCTGTTCACAACATTATCAGCTTGAGCAGAATCCAAGGGGATTCTTCTCTTAGGGAGAGCAAGTAAAGGGAGCTCCTCATCATCTGACATCTCATCACTAGTATCCACAGCTGTTGAGTTATTTACAAGAACAGATAGCTGACACTTATTCCGAAGAAACATGCTCAAATGAATGCCCATAAAACACTCAGGAACTGCAGAAAAATCCACAGTAAACATTGGTGTAAACTGCCTTGCCCGGTAAATCTTGCAAATCCCAGAGGTACCAGCAGTAGGCAGCTCCTGAAACAGAACCAAGTCATTGATAAGACATTTCTTCCCTTAATAATTAAACTACCTGGGTATCTAGATGACAATCAAATTCTTTGATCCCAACTTAAATATCTTATCAACCCAAACATCAAGTAAAAGATTACATAAACCTTATTTTTTACAACAGAATACTGAAGCAATAAGGTTAAAGGAGAAATCTGAAAGCAACAATGGAATAATCAAAGAAAATTGTTCTAAAATCCCTCTTCCAGAACTGAGACAACAAATGAAACACACTAACCAGCTAATCAAACTAGAGATTACTAACCTGGGTAAAGCAGATACCATGTGAAGAATACACAAGACCAATTTGCTCTGATGACAAGAAAGCATAAAGGTCTGACAGCTTCACCCTAGCATTCTTCATGTACCTTAGAACATGATTCAAAAAACAAGCAAATGAACTCCCAATTGAAGAGGAGTCTCCTAAAACAGCGAGTACTGGACCTGGAACAGAGCCATCCAGATCAACTTGCCCTGTCAAATCCCCATTATGATCCCCACAGTCGATTGCCACAAAGGAACTTTTATAACTGTTCTTCCTCCTCCTCTGCCTGCGGGTGAAATGAAGTCCATACCTTTTGACTGGAGAAACTGCTTCAGACTCAAAATGGCCATGACTCCTTGAAGCCAAACTCTTCCTTTTTCTGGAGTAGACAAGCCCCCACATCTTATCTACCGCCACCCTGTCAACAGGCAACTCCTGAGCAGGCACAGGAACCTCAGCTGGATGATCATCAATATCCATTATAGAATCACCTCCCTTAGTCTTAACCCAATTCTTCTTGAACTCACCGCCTCCCATGATCCTGAACCACTCGTCCCGGTCGCCACCGCCTCTCTGGCTGCCCTTTTCGTCACAGGACTCCGGCCACAGACGCCTCCCAGACCTGAGCACCCTGGCCCCATCCGCACCCTTCACGATCCCGAACACCCTCGTCGTCAGTCTCATCCCAACAGACGGCATCCCCACGCGGTTCCGATTAAGCGCAGCCAGACCCTCAAAACGCTCGATCTCCTCACCAGAAGGCCCACTAAGTCTCCGAGTCAGAACCCGAGCTGACTCACTCCCGAACGCGGAACCACCCGACTCAGACCGCTCAGCGCATGGCTGTTTCATAGGCCAAACAAATCGAAAACATAAGCGACAAAGGAAGAAGGAAATCCGACAACGAACCCGTCATACTGACTCGATCTTGCCCACTGAGTCAGTGACGAAGAAAGCCGAGTTAGGCACTCGAGAATTCAGACCCAGTTGAAATAGAAAGAAAAAGACGCCATTTTTAACCCGTACGTAGGATCAGAAACAGAAATTAACCACATATAAGGGAAGAAAAAAATGAATCGGAACAAGATCTGCACCTACAGGATCAAAAGAGGGAAGAAAAGGAAAGGGGCTTCGGTTTTCTCTCAGTCGACAAAGAGATCGAAGATCGGCAATATCTGGGTGATCCACGAAAATCTTGTTGGAGAAGACACAGAAAGAGACGGTCGGACGAAGACGAAGTGCAAGAGCGACTGTGCTTCTATCTAATCTGTTTCTAGAGAGAGAGTCTAGGGTTTATGATAAAAACCACTGATGACCACTTCACCGATAGACGACAACCGTTGGATTTGGAGATCGGACGGTTGGGATTGACTCGAGCCTTAAATTGGGTCGATGGCTCCAAAGACTGAGGACGTTTATATACCTGGGGGCTCTAGAGAGAGAAAAGGAAGAAGGCGCGGGGATATTTTAGGTTCCGGAGAGGGAAAAACGAAAAGACTATAATGGCCCTGATGCGAAATGGGGGCATAATGGTAACTTAGTATAGGGTATGCCCTTCAACTGCTGCTGTAATTTCGGGGATCTGACGGAGTATTTAGATTAGAGTTGTTTGAAACGGAAAAAGTGTTTTTTTTTTTTTGTACTTCTCCTTCCTGCCTATTACTTTTTTTTTTACATACAAAAAAAAGAGTAGAAATATATAAAATAAAAATTCAAACGAACTCATACGCCTAATATTATTTTTCCAAAGAAAAAGTGAGTAATATATACCATTAACTAACTTAAAATTGATATTTAAATAGAGTAATTGTGTATTAATGACACGCAGACGTGATAAGCAAATTGGCATCGAAATAATCAAATCTTATTGTGACAGGAGAACCTAACAAACAGATGTCACAGGAAAAACCCAACCATTAAATCAAACTTCTGATTCAGATTCTATATCCTAATCAATTCAAAAAAAAAATTGGAATTTGATGTTAAAAATCAGTTTTGTTCAGTTTTAATACCCATCATCATTAGATATAGTTGACGCACCAAGAGAAAAACCATGACCAAAGTATCTAAAATTGAACAAAATTATACATTTTCAGTATCAAACAAAACCATATTAGATGATTATAAAATTACAATACGATTAATGAACTTAATCCTAAGAAGAGTATATATATTCTTCATCAATTCACCGAAACATTTTTAATCAATTTCGCTCTAAGCAATGGTGACAAACACACAAGCCAGATAGGTACTACCAACAATGAAGGTGAAAAAAAGACAGAAGGCAGGTCGCTAGTTCATATAGCTATGGTATGGGATAAATAGGTAAGTGTTTCATAGATGTAAGTGGGAACTTCCAGTAAATGGATAACAAATTTTAGGACAAGTTGTGGTTCAAGCCAAGAAAACGGCACACCATGTCACAAACAAGAAAAATCATGGAAAGGACACACCATATGGGTCTGTCACTTTAGCTATAATTTATCGTGCTCTCCCCCGCATAGGCTTCCCCTAAGGTATCAGTAGAGTTCCACCATTTTTAGCAGAGACCAATATAAATCATATTTAAAAATAAAAAGACATTTACCCTACAAAAAAAAAACATGCACAAATAAAGTGCACTTGTTTTAATAGTTCCTTAAGGGTAGAGTATTGACGACCAATTAACCTTTCTGAAACTTTGAAATTTATTTATTTTTGTAATCTACTAGGACTGACTATACCAACATTGTAAAAATAATAATGAACAACAATCATATAAGTTTCAAAAAAAAACAACAATCATATAAACTAAACTAAACTCTGGGCACCTCTTGTAACCAGTTTTCCCCAACCAAAACCATCTATTTCAGTTGAAAAGTCATTTTGAGTCTATCTCCATGGGAAGCATGCAACATGCAAGCAGGAAGTCCAAATGTTCATCAAATTTAAAACCAAATAAGTTTAGGGATCGAGCAATGACAATGTATGCTGAAATAGCAAATGTATCACACTATGTCTATCCTACTAATAACCAAATAATTTAGAACAATCACCATCCTTAAACTATTAAAACGGAAATAAATGAAACTGCAGAAGACATACATAGCTTGTAAGAATAGCCAGCTTTAGACCTAGAGTGGAAGTATAAACGTCATGATAAGACTCTTACCACCAAAATAGATAGCAACTCAAGATCTATACAGGGTTAAATGCAGTCATGTGGCTACCTTTATCTCTGCAATGGTGACAAAGAATGGTGCTTTGACAATTTTCTGGTCATCATTTCATGTGAAAGATAGACGCGCTTCTTTTTCTTATGATGATGACAACTACTATGTCATTTTCTGGTCAAAGAATCACCTTTAATTTCTAGATTCTGGTATTCAAACACCATCTTTTTACTTGTTCTGAACACGCTTCCAACACTTACTTGCATGTATAGGGAAAATAAAGTGCATGGTTGTGGCTCAAATCTTTTCAGACACTTCATCCCTCAATCATAAATAATTAAATATCTACTGATTAGTCTTCAAGTTGATACCTTTGGTGGTATACTTTCAAGTTCTTACTGAGAAAAGCATATCTACTGAGTAGACAAACAACTGGAGTTGAAGGAAAATTTATCTAAAAATAAAGTAATGACATATGGGTTTATCTATTATGTAGTCTGATGAAATCACTCCAAGATATGCTATTTTTGGTTGAAACTAACTTAATAATATGGGTGGAAATCCAAAACCCTGAGCTATCCCTCAAATACAGTGATGAAAACTATTGTTGCATAAAGAGACTTGATGCACTTACACCAGTGAAGAACAAAATGCCACCAAAGCAATTTCAAGTGTATTACATAGGTGATAGCACCCTTGCACATGGTCAATGCTGAGCTTCTATGTATTGATACAATTTACTGTCTGTGTATTGCATAGGCTTGACAACGTCTGCAATGGTCTAATTTTTTTAGAAAACCAAAGACTTCGGCTTCCTTGCACAAAAAAGATATGTGTTTTAACATCTCTATATCTAAGTGTTTAAGAAAACCACACATTGTGATGCATAGTCCATGGAATATACCTCCTTTATGGGTTTACGCCACAAAGGTCTGCATAAAAATCCTTTTAGGTTTACACCTCCGGGCGAGGTGTAAAAATCGCATCGAGGCTTACCCCTCAAATTTGTGAGCTAGGGATGAGCAAAAAAAGAGACAAAACTACTGAAAATTAAAAAAAAATGACTCATTTTGGCGGATTTTTTGTAGCGACCAAAAAACAAGAACCGATTGGCTAAGACATTGAATCTATTTTTTTATATTGGATATTTCTTCAACTTATATCTTTTTAACACAAATTCATCTTCTTCACCTTAATTACTTAAAAACTTTTTGTATATTTTATGCAATTGTGTTACTTATATTAATTCATGTTGAACTTCTTCTTTTTTGTATATGTTATGCAATCATGTAAATTATGTTAATTAACTTTAAGAATTGCATAAATTATATAATTAAGTATTAGGTTACTTATATTGATTAACGTTTGGCTTTATATTTTGATTTGTATTTGAATTTTATATTATGAATTGTGTTTGAATTTTGAACTTATATTATGATTCGTGTTTGAATTTTGGGCTTCATATTATTATTTGTGTTCAAAAAACCGAAAATTAAAATACCGCTTTTTTGTGGACTTTTACAAACAAAAAACTAACCAAAACCAAATTTTGAATTATGAAATACTAAAAAACCACCCAAACCAACCGGTACTCACCCTTATCTGAGGCTTATGAGGCTCACACCTCGTATACTAGAACAAATTTGATTATTTCAAAAGACCATTGTGGGCCATATTTTGTTTAGTATCAGGTTATTTTGGGGCTTTTTAAAACGATTTGTTTTGAATCCTCTAAAGATTTTGAAAACATAAACAAAACCCTAAATACACTAAAAATAGACACTTTCACGGCAAAAATCCTCTTAACCCTCGTCTCTTGATGTCACGACAACATTCCTCCCTCATTTCTTTCCATCTTTAACTCTTTTTCATAAAGGTAAATAATTATATATTTCATTTACTAATTTAGTATGCTTTCATTTATTATTGGTGCTAATTTTTATTTTGTTTTTAGTAGCTAATTTTAATTTAGGAGTAGTTAAGGTGAAAAAAGCAAGGGACACCAAACGCAGAATATGTTTTCTTTATGTTTAAGACTTTAAATCTATTACTCCTCTATCACTTAAAAACTTATATTTTAATCAATATTATGATCTCAGGACTTGCAATTTATAATTTGATGAATATTGTGACTGCTATGAAATCACGTGTTGTTTGATCTAGAGTGTATATAATTTCCGAATTTATTATTGTTCTTATTGAGACTTACACCTCATGAGGCTAAAGGAAAACGTCTCGGTTCCTGATTCCGCCTTCTAGAACCTTGCCCATACCACTGACAAAATTGATTTATACATCCAAATTCCCTACCTATAAATAGCACATATGTTTTGACTATTTTCTAATGCAGTATGGTCAGGAAATACCCTCTCTAAAAATGCATGGGGAGACAATAGATAAATGACCATACCCCAAACCCCACACAAAAGATAATGATGCAGTGTCGTATCTACTAAGGACTTAAACTGCAAATATGCAGTGGATTGTCCATGGCAGAGCATCCTAGTGGAAAATGGCTATAAATAAAAAATAAAAATAAAAAAGAAAAAATGTAAAAGTAGTTGTTTCAACCTTTTCATTGATTAGGGAATTAAAAGCAAGAGAAAACTCAACTTACCAACAACTTCGAAATTAATCACTTGCTAGCAGAAAGCCCAGTAATGGAACCTTACTGCCAACAAGCAGGGTCTGATAGGTCTTGTTGGAGGCTGAAATAAGCATAAGCTCATTCTTTTTTTCTTCATATCTGCTTCAGCTTCCTGACTCCAGCCTGTGGTTGAAAGATTATGGAATTATATACTGTCATGCACATGCATGTATAACAGGGTTGGACACACTATTCAGTAGTCAAAATAAAGAATGCCACATAAAGATACCTTTTAAATTAACATGACAATAGTATAATTCTTTCTTCTAGATAATTAAATATAAATAGAACACCTGGGGAAGCATTAATCATCCAAAGCGAGCATAAAAAGGAAGAAGGTAATTGGCACCTATACTAAGGTGCAAATAATGAAAAGATAGATCCAGATGATACAACAACAAAAAAATATGTCATCTGCACTTTTTTTTTCTTTTTGTCACCCTTTCCTTTTCTCATAGAGGTTCTGAACGAGCATGAGCAGAGACTAAAAAAAATCTTATATTAATACTGACTACAGATCGTGTTGGTATCTGGAAACCAGATCATATATTTGCAGTCATAGTTCCCCAATTTTCAGAGAAGCCCTACCCAATCAGGAGAAAGACATCAAAAGACAATCACCATGGGTGTTGAATTCTGTGATATGCAGATAGTTGGAGCTACAGCATCAATTCCAGTGCAGGTTGAATTAAATGAATGACATAGTTCACTAAACACGAAAAGCTAGTAAACTGAGATAGAAATTCATCTAAATTAGGGAGAGAAGTGTGAATTTAGGGACACTTGTGATTGGGAGAGGGAAAACAACCTAATACTTTTTCACATTTCAAAAGGAGTCTTGCCTAATTCAATAGGGCCCAATTTCTCCTATGGCTCCAATCGTAAATCATAGAATATATCAACTCCATTTCCAAATATAAGATAACATTTTTTATTAAAAAAAACAAAACAAAACCAAAACCCTAACTCCAAACCTCCAAAACAAAACCTGTTTAGCTCCTTGAACAAGAAAGAAGTGCAACTTAAAAACATAGAAGATCATAAGTTAGTTACTCTGTAACCTCCAACTAAACAATCTGCATTCATCATTTGAAAACCTAAAAAGAACCCTAGAACACCCAACACAAAATTAAAAAACCCTAAACAAGCTATTGTATAAACCAATGAACCACCAAAAACACATCACTAAATCACACCCCAACTTCAACACGCAACAGCAATGAAAACACGAAATGCGTCGGATCCAACACTTCGGCAGCAAAGCCGTAGCAGCAGCAACAACCAAAAACAACACGTAAGCACTGCAATGCGTGAATTAGAAACAAAAATTAGTCCAAATCGGTCCAGATTATCCAAAAGCGCAGAGCTAAGCCTGCAACAACAACAAAAAACGACCTAGCTCCATAGAACGGTAACGGTCCTGCAAGCGAAACCGATGAGAGAACTTACCTGTAATGGCTGGATTTAAGAATGGAGGATTGGAGGTGACGATGGAGATGCTGGAACTGAGCACGAAACAAGGCCGTCTCCTAATTCTCCTTCTCCTCATCATTGGAACGAGAAAAGCTTTCTGGCGTTCGAGCTCTTGAGAAACTCTGTTTCGTTATTTATATACTGGGCATGACAACTGGAGAATTACTTTTTTTAGCGTTTGCTACAAATCAACGGTAAGGATTTGGAGCATTGTATTAGGATTTGATCTAACTATGTATCTTTTTTTTCTTTTTTTTGAAAAGATCTAACTATGTACTTAGTTATTATTGCTAATGGGATAAGGTTTTTACTTGTGTTTAGGAATTAGTTTTGTAGGTATTGGTAAATTTTCAGTCCTATTTTTTTAGGTGAATGTAAGTTATCCATCAATAAAATTAAAATTAAATAAATAGATTTGTAACAAATTATCAAATACATATAACATATTAAATCGTTAGAATTTACAAAATAACCGATTCAAACATTTTCGTACATAAGATAATTCAAAGGTGTTCATGTTCAACATAATTATCAATATGTCGTGTTCGTTTAGACATGCTTCATGAATATCGTTTCAAAAATACTTTTAATATAAATCTAAGAATCTGTTATGAAATATTGTTCATTTTTATGTTAACCGGTATAGATATTGTATTGTCCCACCTTTCACATCGAAGAAGGGAGTACGAAACTTGTCTCGTGGAAATAAGAATAGTAATACTCAAGTGGTTCCACGGCAATGAATCATTTGAAGAATAAACGAGTAAGGCATCGGCATAATCCTCCTATAAATGGGGGATGATCCTTCAAGGTATGTGCGAAGCAAGGATTAAACATAAAGCTTGTGCTCTTCTTTTCTCTATGTTTCTCATTTCTAAAGTTTCATTGAAAATTATAGTCTCATTTCTTTGTAACTTACAACATGTTATAAGCAAGATTGTTGAAGTGTCATAAATTAACTATATTTTGAATTTATTTATACTAATTTTATTTTGTGAATCTAAAGTTCCAACATCACTTGGGATCTCTGAGCAATTTTATATGGGAACCCGAAATTCTCTCTCATATTCAAGATCTCTTATCAGTTTATTAGTATGTTTAAGTAGACACACTTCAAACCCAGAAGCTCCGAGAGACAAATCCAGGGTTTAAAGCCTAAGTCTGGAGCTCATACTTGTTTTTCATTGTTTTTCATGAATTTATCTTTGTATATTCATGTTAATTTATATTTGTTATATGTTCAATGAGTATGCTCTATGATCGCCCATAATAATATTGGATCTTTTACATCAAAAATATGGTGGTTATCATGTATATTTTTGTGTTTAGTTTTTTATTTTATATATGATACTCGTAACCTGACGTTTACTAAAATTAAAGCACTTTGAACCCAAAGTTCAAGTATTGCAAGGAAAGAAGTTTACGGAACCTGAAGTGCTAATTCAAGACCAAAAGTTTACAATTACTGAAATTAATGTGACTTAAATTTCACTTGGACCTAAAGCGGACAAAACTTGAAGTTTTGATTTAAAGAATGATTATGAAATTTATATGACCATGTGGCCAAAAGTCCATGTTTAACAAGATTGAAATTAAATTTTGAAGTTTGAAAAATTATTTAAAATCTAAAGTTCTAAACAAGGAGCCCCTATAGGACAAAATCAAATGACATGGATCACATAAGTGACCTATCTGTTTGTGAAAATGGCAATGATATATGTATTGTAGATTATGGATTATGCTACCACATGTAACATTCTTAAAGATAAGAAAAACTTTTCATATGATCTAAGTTTGGTTAAGAAAATAGTTAACACCATCATTGGTACTGTAGTTATAATAAAGGACTCTGGAAGAGCTAACTTATTAATAGGAAATGAAACAAAGTTATGCCTCTATAATGTGTTATATGCAAGTATGATGAGAAGAAATAATATAATTAAAGCATGTCATAACACATGGTGGATTGATTCTAGTTGTACAATACATGTTACGTATGTGTTGTAAGATTTACAAAACCAGAGGAACCATTGGGAAGTGAGCAATGTCCGTTCATGAAACAAGATGAGCTCACATATAGAGGCTATTGGGGATTGCACTTTGGTTCTTAGTATGGATTACGTTTTGAAATTGGAAAAGAATTTTTATGTTCCTAAGTTATTTTAAAGATATATGTATAAATGGATATCATGTTGAAACAAGGAGAGAAAATAAGGGTGAATTTCTCTATATCACTTCGAGTGATAATGTGGAAAACGGGTACTAAAAAGATTACTTATTCAATCATCTGATTTGTATATACAACTATAAGAACAATTGAAGTCTATGATATATTGAGCTAGAATATCAATAATTCAATTTTTTTTTATGTTATGACATAATACTCTTGGTCATCCGGGATCAATGATGAAGTGTAAGATTATTAATAATTCATATGGACATTCATTAAAGAACCAAAAGATTCTATTGTCCGATGAAATATCATATACCGCTTACTCACAAGGAAAATTAATGGTTCAACCTTCCCAAAACAAGGTTGGTACTGAATCTCCATCATCTTATAAAAAAAAATTCATGGAGATATATGTGGCCCTATTTAGTAGACCATTTAAGTATCCTATGGTCTTGATTGACGCATCTAGTAGATGCTCGCATGTTTGTTTGTCGCCAACACAAAATGTTGCATATGCTACATTGTTGGCACAAATTATTAAACTAATGACACATTTTCCTGATTATCGGATTAAGTTTATTCGTCTTTATATAATACTAGTGAATTCAAATCTAAAATATTTGATGATTATTGCATGTCTTTGGAAATTAATATAGAATATCATGTTGCATATGTTCATACCCAAAATGATTTAGCAGAATCTTTAATTAAACATGCGCAAATAATTACATGTACGTTACTATTACATTACATTTATTTGTTTGTATTTTAAGGCATGTTGTATTACATGTTGCATCTTTGATACATTTAAGACCATATATACATATCACATTATTCTCATGTACAACTTGTGTGTGGACATCAACCTGATATATCCAGTTTTAAGAACTTTTGATTATGTTGTGCAAGTTCTTGTTACACCTCCTCATCGCACAAAAATAGGATCCAACGGTGATTGTGAATTTATGTTGGTTTTGATTCAGCATCTATTGTTAGGTATTGAGCACCTGACAGGTGTTCAGTTTACTACAAGGTTTGTACCTTGTCATTTTGATGAGACAACATTTACACCTTTAGGTGAGAAAAATAAGTCTATTGAAGTAAAGCATGGACTTTCTTGTAAGCCTCCTGAAGTAAGACATGAACTTTCTTGGAAAGTATATTTTATGTCCCAGCTAAATCCACACACATAATAATGTGAAAAGTAAGTACACAGAATAATATATTTGAAAAATGTTGCAAATCAAATGCATGAAAACATAATTGGCTTTATTGACGAAACAACAAGTACTTGGTCTCATAATAAAAATACCATAAAATGGTAAACTTGTAGGATACAAATGGTATTCACAAGAAAAAGAAATGAGAAAAACAAAATTGTTAGGTATAAAGTAAGGCTTGCTGCCCAAGGTTTTTCTCAACGACCTAAAGTCGATTTTGATGAAATATAATCATCAGTGATAGATTTCATCACTTTCAGATACTTAATCAGATTATCAGTGTCTGAAGGACCTAATAAGTATATGATGGGCATAATCACTAATTATTTATATGTTACACTGGATATTAAAATTTATTTCAGACTCTCTAAAGGATTAAAATTTCCTCAATGAGAAATAGTCCAAGGAATCTCTACTCCATGAAATTGCATAAATCGTTATATTGACTAAAACAATTTGGAAGACTATGATACAGTCATGGTTGTGATTTTGTGTCAATATTTGAATCTATGTATTTTGATGATAAAAAATAATAATATTAGCATTCATACTCAAGATTAGATATTTATTTTATATGTCTATTTTCTCAAACCAAACTTATTTTAAAGGAGTTCTCACATATGTCATATATGTGATTTTTTGATTTCTTCAAAACAGCAACTTTGGCGGCATTTGAGGTGACTTTCAAATATCATATAAAATTCATTTCTTAACCAAATTTCAATTTTGTACCGTCCAGAAAAGCTAATGAGTTTTCTTTTCAATGAAAAAATCGTTACTCCATAAGAGAGTTATAGACAAAAAAGTAAGTAGATATCAAATTTGCCATATCAGGCAAAGTAGATTTCCTATATTAGCTTTATTGAATAAAATAGTTTTATTGGAAAAGTATTAATAATCATGACGTATATCATTTGAAATGTATGTGAGTCTAGTTCCTAACCCAATTGACTTTGTTTGATTTAGATTCTTGTGAAAAAAGTTATGACCACTTTAGCAAGCAAAGTTTAATCTGAAAATTCTGGCAGCAAGCATGTTCATTACCTATTTATGTCCAATCAAGTCATGCATGATTTTAAATCTTCAAGCCTTCAATGATAATCAGGACATGCTATGTAAGATTCAAAAAGGACACATCGGAGTGGTTCAAGTCATATCATTAAGATACATGTAAGTATGATTTTAGAGTATGTTTGGCTAGCTCAGCATTCAACCTTTTTTCACTCTTTTAAAAATAAGCTCTTTGTTATTTAATCCTTTTTAATCATTCAAATTTATTTTTAAAAGAGAGAAATCATCACTTAAATCTTGAATTGTGTTGAAGACACTTTTTTTTTGTTAAGACATGCTACTTGAGTTGATTACTCAAGTATTTTTCAACAACTTTTAATTATTAAGAACCTTTTTTTTTTGTTTATGAGTGTCATCATTTGTTTATTCATTGAACACACAGCACTTCGCTCTAAAAATTTCAGCATATAGTTTTTCTTTATCTTTCAGGGAAAAGTCATCTTGAAAGCTCTAATCATTTATGCTCTAAAAATTATTTTCAAAGTTAGAACTAATAGTTTCATATATTTTGATCTCTGAAAAACATGTTGTTCTTCTTGTTAAATCATTTCATGACATGTTATGCTCTCTTTGTAAATTATTTTGAAATCATACTCTCAAAATCATCTTGAGCTCAGTTTTACATATCATGAAATCATACATATCTTGCTCGTACTTCATTTTTATATCTTGGTTGTAATTGGGGCATCATGTTTATTCTATATAAGATTAAGCACCTTATTATGTTAGCTCTTGATGAGTTAGCATCAATATCTTCATATTGTATTTGGCCTAGTAGGTTGGAAGCTAGGTGTTGTGGTTGGTTCCAAGATTTGCTCCTTCTTCTCATTTGGTGTGTTAGAGTATAATGTATATAGGCTCAGGCCCTAACCCATTATGGTTTGTATTGTATAGAGTAACCCTAACACTATAAATATAGGGCTCTTGTATTAGTTTTAAAGTATCGAATACACAATACAGTTCATATTGTGATAAACTTATCATGGTATCAGAGCCACTCGAGCTCTAAATCAATTTTTTGTTGCCGCCGCCGATAGCCGTCGTCCAACACCGTCAGCCATAGTTTCCGACCGCCATCGTCCGTTGTTTTTCTACCACCATCAACAGTTGCTACTGCCGCTCCATTGCCGCGGACCAGTTACTGTCGACACAGACCTCCACCACAACCTTGTCGCTGGGGCACCAGATTCAGCCGTCCTGATTTGCTGCCAGACCACCACAAGGATGCTCATTGTTCGATGCCGTGGACCTCTACCTACAACATCGAGGACCTCCTCGACACTTCTCGACACTGCCCATTTGTTCCTATCCACGCAAGGAACTGCTCCGGTGAAGCTCGTGACGGAACATGTAGAAAATCCAACAGAGGAACGAAGAAGACGTTCAGGCGCGTGCATCTCACACGCCAGCCTATGCGCTCCCCACGCGCCACGCTCCGAAGTCTTTACTACGCGCCCACGCATCATACGCCCTAATTGTCGCGCGTGTATCCCACACGCCCGACCCGTTGACCCGGTCAAACTGATCAGTTGGCCGAAAAAAACTAAATTTATTTCCAGTGTTTCTTTTTCAGGACATTATGTCTCATGCTATGGACAACTACACTTGTCCATCACTTTCAAGGAATATGGTGTGTAGTTTCTGCAAGTCTACCGGTCATGAGGTTCTTCAATGTAGAGCTCAAGCATGCCACATCCTTGGTCTTGATTCTCCTCGTCAAAATCAATCTCGTTCTCAACCCATACACTCCTCTCAGGTTCATGGATCTTGTGTGTTCACACCTCCGAACAAGTCCAATGTTACTGATGTTGTTGCCTCACCTGTTAGTACATTCCCTACCTCTCCTGACTTGCCTACACTCCTAGGTAACCTCATAACGTTATTATCAACCCATGCCCCATCAGGTACATCACCCGCCTGGTTTTTTCATTCTGCATGCCTCAATCATATGAGTCAAGTCAACCTTATTTTCCAATACCACGCCACTTCATAATTCACCACATATTCACATTGCTGACAACTCTACCCTACTTGCCACACACTCGGGTCTTGCATCTACTGCTAAGTTACCCTCACCTAATACTTTATTGGTTCCCAAGTTGTCTCTTAATCTCATATTTGTTGGACAGTTGTGTGATTTGGGCCTTGATGTTAATTTTTCTGGTCGTACATCTTCTATTTCTGTGCAGGATCCATTGACGGGACAGATCTATGGAACGGGGCGTAAGGTTGGACGTTGTTTGAGCTCACTTCCTTGCAGCTACCTTCATCATCATCACTCCCTAGTCATTATGGTGCCACTATCTCAACTGACCTATGGCATTCGCACCTCGTTCATCCATCTTCTCCACATTTGGGAACACTCATCTCTCGTGGTTTGTTGGGGTCATTCTCATCTAAATCTAGTGATTTTGTCTCTTGTCAACTTGCCAAACACCATAAATTGTCATTTTCCAATTGTACTTCTACTTCTTTTGCACCTTCTGATCTCATTCGTTCTGATTTGTGGGGTGCATCGCCTGTTCCAACTATGGGGAGTTCTCATTATTTTGTTATCATTTTTGATGACTATAGTCATTTTAACTAGATCTATTTAATGCATAACAAATCTGATCTCAACAATACCTATAAGCAGTTTGCTGCCATGGTCCAAACACAATTCTCGAAGGTCATCAAAACCTTTCGTACTGATAATGGCATGGAGTTCAAGGAGTCATCCTTTCTTGATCTTCTTGCTTCCTT